>JBBPJL010000589.1:0-15583 GCA_038088675.1 Xanthoconium separans | reverse complement strand
CTGTGTTGCGCTGATGCGGTCTTGGACAAGGTTTGGCGGGGGTGAGACGGGCCGCAGTGACGAGCCGGGCGGACGTACCTTGGAGAGGGTGCGTGCGGCGCCGCCGTGTCGTCGCGAGGTGGGTGAACGTGAACGCGAGGGCGCGTTCCAAGGACGAGGGTGACGATGACGATGACATTGTCGCACGAGGTGTCGTGTTGTCGGACGCGCAATGACGAGGGTGAGGGTGAGGGAGGGCGATGGCACGCGATAACGAGGGTTATGACAACGACAACAACGTCGTTGTCATCGTGTTGTTTGACGCGCGAGAATGAGCGTGAGGGCGGGGGCGTGTTGTCGGACGCACGAGGACGAGGGTGACGGCAACGATGACAACGACGTTGTCGCGTTGTCGCGTCTCAGTTGTCGTGTAGTCGGGCACGCACCGAGGACGAGAGGGCAAGGGTCATTGAAGTAGCCATAATACGTAGTAAGTACTACAGTTATACTACCATACGGAAACTAGGACAAAGACCCGGTAACCGCTCACAGTCACGTTCAAATGAACGCTAGCAGCGTTCATTGACTCTCCCACGATTTGCGGTCAGTGACTCTGACCCTCGTTCACTGACTGGCAGAACACTGTGACAAGGTGCTTCCAATCTCGCAGAGTCGCTGACCAGAACCTGTCGTCACGGTACATACGAAGAAAAAGCACCGGACTTTGGGATTATCATTTGTCAATCATTAGACAACAGCTTGCAAGGGTAAGATGGCTCTACGCTGATATTAGCCCAGGCATGACGGGATTTCGAACGTCTTTATACGTCTCATAAACATGGCTTGAGGGTGGAACGCGCCAAAAGCGCTGCTGCAGGTCGCTGAGCGCTGAGCGCTGAGCTGCAATTATGTCGCCCGTTGAGCCACACCACTTTCGTCGTCGATACGCGACCCAGAGGTTACATCTCTCCATCGCCAGTACCACGCATGTCTGCCATCAATGTCCTTGATTCGTTTATTGAAGAATCCGCCTTGCTCGCTTGTGTCACAACAGTGTCTCACTCCGATTTTTCGTTAATTGCATGGGTGGGTAAGGGAATGGAGTTCGCGTGTCAAGGGAACTCTCTGTATTGTTCTCGACTCCATTTTGGGCACTTCTCTTCTGCCAATGTAGGGGTGTCTGAATGTAAGGCATTATTTTGGCTTGTGCAGACGCCATGGCGACGAGATGTCCCGGTTCATGGCCACAGAGTCCCCATCGTTCGTCTACCATCTGGCCACGATGTGGTCAATTTATTCAAGCACCATCCAACTGTCTCGATTACCATCGTCGATGCGCCGACTAGCAAGTGCATTCGACCTTTTCCCTATACATAACTCAACGCAACCCTATCATCAGTGTGCCATTCCAAGCATTGAGGGGAAACTGCGATGTGGAGCACGCCGCGACGCCAGCGAAATAAGCAGTGACGGCAGGTACACACTCTGCTTCGATAATAGAGTCGACAACGTTGATCGAAAACCGGCGTCTGAAAACGTCGATCCTAGGCTAGCTGGTGCTTTCCCTGGAAGCACTTGTATAACCTCGCGTGTCTATGACCAGGGCGATTTGGATGAGCTACCGGCATGTCTGTAAAGGACATATGAGCGTGCGCGGGGTGATAGCACCGCACGAGCTCTAGCTCCAAACCTCGTTGATGAGAAAGCATTCTAGGCGTGGCCATGCAGACGCCAGCCCCAGCATGTTGCTGCCCGTCAGTTTCACGGCGCACTCGAAGTTGGGCTCCAAACGCCAGAGATTGGTCCATGGTTGCAAGATTTCCAGCCGAAGGGACCTCGGAACGAAGAATGTCGATCAGTGGGTTGAATCATTGAGAGAACGACAGTCTCTCGATGGTATGACTAGGTTGTACGTTGAAACACCAGTCAAGAAAGAGGTGAATCCTGCCTGGAAAGACAACTATCAATGAAGGCTGAAAAAATGCATGACAGCGGGAGGTTGAAGCTGGTAGAGCCAACTCTGAATTTCGCGAGCGTATATCTGTGTTGCGCAAGTTGGAGAAAAGAAGGGGTGAGTCAGAGGGTGGCAGGACGGCACTCAGCGCAAAAGCGATCCGGGTCAACGCAGGCATGCGAGGCAGATGCACAAGAGCATCCCTATCCAAAGCGATTCCGCTACAACAAAAATGCCAACGGGAGGCATAGCTGGGTTCGATGTTGATGGATGCGTCTTCGGTTTCGAGTGGAATGGATTGCAGCGAATTTGAATGAATTGATATCTGATATTCGGGGAAAAGTTAGGAAATAAATGCGGACTCTCGCATACTGCGGAGGTTCGGGAAGAGTGGTGTCGTGAGAGGAAGGTCTGAGTCGAAGAAGGTTGAGAAACATCCGCAGTGAAATCCACATTGAATGCGACGTGTGTAACTGTGAAAGATATCCCACTTGGTCCGCATGAGCGATCTTTTAAACGAATACTACAAAATAGTGGTAAAGATTTGTGGCCATGGCGAGCACTGGGAACTATCTTACGGTGTTTCCTGAAGAATGCTTCCGGAAGACACAATGGGGGTTCTTTGAACGTGCGACATGTTCTGGGCAGAGCAGCCAAGTCGGATGCAACTTGTTGGCTATTGCATACGAGGTCCGCGGGAAATGCCAACCAAATCAAGGTCACTTTGACTGACTGCAAGGAAGTAAGTATATAAGATTTCATTGGAGTCACAGGAGCCGATTCAGGCAAAGTACACGAACTGACGACGACCGTAACGTGCATGAGCTGCAGAGCTGCTAAACAGGACGGACTTCGGCCAATAAAAAATGGTCATACGTCGTGTCACAGGCCTCGGTCATGTCATATAATAAAAAGCCGAAAAGACAACGAAAGCAAACCAAGAAAAAAGACATACAACTGCACAGGATGTAGCGTCAGCACACGAGGGAGGGCAGGGGACGGGACTGTGGGTATTGGGACAAGGGGGAAAAGAGGACAAGGGTACAGATCGCTGACAGGGATAATAATAAGTTGTGATGTACAATTTTTCTGCAAAGACGCTCTTGTCGATCGGGATAACTGCGCGACAATCCACCGATCCTCTGTCAGAATAAGTATGTACATCTCGCGTGATCATTCCTAAGAGGTATTGAGTAGACCACAGGAGTTATCTTGATCGGGACTCACGGCATTTTCTGCAGTAGCATTGGCCTCCGCTTCGGGTTCCTCCGCGATCGTCTCAGCAGGAACAGGTGCGGCATTCTCATCCGTAGGTGCATCCGCCTATTCAAGCTGTCATGGCCTGTAAAGAACTGTGGCGATAAACCACCTCACCTTGGACACAGGTTTCCTTGAGCCAGCTCTGGATGCAGGCTTCCTCGCCGTCGAAGCTGGTTTGGCAGATGCTCGTGATGAAGGTTTTGTAGCCTTTGACGCGGGTTTCTCAGATGTGGCCTTGGAAGCAGGCTTTGCGGCAGCGGCCTTAGATTCTGGCTTAGCGGCCGCCTTGGATTCGGACTGTGATTCGGGTTTGGCCTATGATACCGCCAAAATAAGTGCCCACAAGTCCCTTGCAGACGAGGGGATCGAACGCACCTTTTTGGATGGGGGGGCGTCTTCTGTTTGAGAGGCGGGAGGCTCGGCGGGCTGCTCCGCGTCCGTGTCGGCAGCGGTGCGTTTCTTAGCTCTGGCGGACTTGGGTTTGGTTCCGTCTGTGGTTTCCTCTGCGGACTCTTTTGCGTCGCCATCTTTTTCTTCGGCGGGCTTGACTTTCTTTGCGCGCGGTTTCGCGGCCTTCTTTGGGGGTGCTTCGACCTTTGGTTGTTCTTTTATGCGAGAAGAGCGACGAGGCTCTGCAGGGGCATCTGTGAAAGCGGGTGCTGCGGCTTTGCGAGGCATCGGGCTCGGTGAGGATATGAGGGGGATGGGTGAAAAGAGTGAAGTGAGACGCGCTTGACCCTAATAGAACTTTATCATGGCTCATAAGCTTATGGGATCAACAAACAAAACTCGGTCACGTGAGAAGAATGCGCGTACACACACACAAACAAGGACCCATCTGCGCACGGACTACTTTACTTACACATGACTACAGTCTATTCTACAATAACTTCAGTAAATGATCTGCACCGGTCACTTGGACTTCGCTAGGGACAGTTTCGACCTGGAGACGGGGACAATGAGACGACGAACAACAAGTGAGATGCGACGAACCGCAATGTGTTTGACGACCAAGTCTTCCAAGATCATGGCGTAGCGCTTGGTGCGGACACCGAGGCCTTTGGCGGTCGCATCGAATGCAAGTCCGATTGAGCTGGACCACTCTGCATATTTATCACTGAGGGCGACGACCTGGTACATGTACGGTGAGGGTCATTCCATATGATATTCGGGTGCATTCACTTTGTCTTTGAGTCCCTCGACACGGGCCCATCCACTCATAACAAACGGGTCGTTTGCAGCGATGACGGCGATGACATCGACGCCTTTGGCTTTGAAGTCATCATAGTGCTTGATATAGCCGGGCAGGTGGTTCACATGGCAGGTAGGCTGATATCGGGATGTTACGGCCGAGTTGCGGGAGAGCCGAGATTAATCCGTACCGTGAATGCGCCGGGGACGGCGAACACCACGACCTTCTTTCCGGCCCACTGGGTAGAGATATCGTATTCGGCAACTGAGGATTAAGGACGAGATTTTCATGACGAGCGTAGTGAGCAATAAATAGTACGTACCAGTCCCACAAACAGCCTGTGAGTCGATCGGATCTATGTAGTGAGTACTAGATGATCCTGATCAGCAAATAGTACTATTTACCAGATTGTCGAGCTCTGGCGTGTAAGGGATATGGGTAAACTTTGCGTTTGGGAGTTTCTGACCGACTGTGATGGTAGCCATGGTCAATCGAGAGTGGGGGAAAGCGTCACCTCACTCTTATTTATCGTACTGTACTAAGCGGGCGGTGAGATTATTAGTCATGACCCGCAGTCGGGTAACTCGTCACCTTCTACAATACAACTTGGATGTTCCCAGACATCAGACTCGGCCATGGCTCGGGATCAAGCCTCCCATCGCCTGTCCTTGGACTCGCAGGCATCTCCACCATCCTCGCAGTAGTCGTCAGCGGCATATCCATATGGCTGCACCTACGAAACTACAGAAAACCTCTCCTACAGCGGTACGCGTCATTCCTTGTGCTCCTTCATCGTTTATTTATTTGTAGAATGGTCGTACGTATCATGGTCATGGTGCCGCTGTACGGCGTGTCATCGCTCATCTCGCTCTTCTCCTTGGAGGCTGCCTTCTTCATTGATGCCATACGCGACATTTACGAGGTTCGTCTATCGGTGGATAGTCGGTGGCGTCAAATGCTCACAATACGTGTGCCAGGCTTTTGTTATATACTGTTTCTTTGTACTACTGTTGGACTATCTCGGTGGCGAGCGCTCCCTCCTCATTCTCTTGCACGGTCGACCTCCTATCCCGGCGGTCTTTCCCGTCAGTCTATGGCGCAGCGAGATCGACCTAAGTGATCCATACACATTTCTGTTCTTAAAACGTGGCATTTTACGTATGGTGATCGCTCCATCCTTGTCTCCATTGCATTCACTCGGCGCACAGAATACGTCCAGGTCAAGCCGCTTCTGGCGCTCGCGAGCTTGATCATGAAAGCTACCGGTACCTACAACGAGGGCGACTTTCGTGCTAAAAGTGGATACTTGTACTTGTCCATCGTGTACAACATTTCTATATGTCTCGCACTCTGGTGTCTTGCCGTGTTCTGGATGTGTGTTCACCAAGATCTAAAACCTTTCCGGTGAGCACTTGTTCTTTTGTACCACAAAACTCTTGACTTACACCCCAAAGGCCCGTACCTAAATTCCTTTGTGTTAAGGGTATCCTCTTCTTTTCTTTTTGGCAGTCCATCGCCGTCTCCTTCCTTGTTGCGGTGGGCGTCATCACACGCCTCGGTCCCTATACCGACAGCGAACACATCTCTCTCGGTCTCACAGACACTCTTATTTGCGTAGAGATGCCTTTTTTCGCTGCCGCCCATATGTATGCCTTCTCCTACCACGACTTTACCAAACCGCCTCCCTCTGGTGCACCAATGTACCTTGCCCGCATGACGCTCGCATACGCCCTCCGAGACGCAATTGGCCTCAAGGACCTTGTTGAGGACATGCGTACCACGCTCAGAGGGGAAGGTATCAACTACCGTGCATTCGAGCCCAGCGAGGGTGGGATGCACATCGGTGCGGCAAGGGAACGTCGCATTCGTGCTGGCCTCCGCTATGCCGCTGGTGGCAAGCGCAAGTACTGGCTGCCTGACATACGCCATCCCGAGGATGATGACGTCACCGCACCCTTGTTCGCCGCGGAGGCCGAAGACGTAGTGCACGATGCCCCAGACATGCAGCAACGACACAGCGCGGCTCGGATACCAGGTGATGACATTGACGTGGAGGACGGTGACGAATATGCCCTGACGTTTAGCGAAGCGTTGGCGGGTCCGAACGGCGCGGACGAACTGTTGTATGAACAAGCCAAAAAGTACCTGTTTGGTGATTATCTGTATCCAGTGGTGGACGTGAGCTCCGAGGAAGCACGTCGAGCCATGTGGGACGAGGAGGAGCGGGTTGTGCGAGAGATTACGTCGGGCGGGTTTGGCAGACACGAAGAATCGCCCTCTGGGTATGGCGCCACACAAAACGGGAAAAGGCGGGTGAGGAAATCTGAGGACGTCCCACACGAGGTCCGTGGACACGACCACCGCGGTTCCCCTGAGCCCTCGCGGACGCCACCAACACCATCTCCCTTACGGTCACGCAGGCTTTCGGACTGTCCACCCATCAAGGCTGGCAGCCGGTCGTCGTCGTCCTATTCGCTACCGCTCTCTCATGGCACATCCCAGTTGCACATACCCCGCCTCCCGCGCCTCCATTTACCCTCAGCCATTTCTCCTTCCGCCTCATCCTCATCCAGTTCGCCACCGCGGGCGCGTGTGTCGAAGAAGAGATCGCACACGCCACTCGTGCAGGAGGACGCGGTTGATCTGATTGTCCCTGCGATGGACGCGTTACAGGTGCCATCAACGTCGCGCGGACCGCATTCGCCGGTGTTGATACGAGTGTGGGATGAAGCCGGTTTGAACGTTTCACCTGTCTCTCCGTTACGGACGGTGATGAACGAGAACGAGGCAGGGGCGAAGGAGAGGGCGTTGGATGTACAGGATGAATATGGGATCGGCGCGGGGGGTGCGGTGTTGGAGGAGGAGCAGGCGGACGAGGACGATGTGATTGTTAGAGCTCAGACGCCGCCGGTGTATGCCCATGTGGATGGGTATGGACTCGAGATACCAGAGGAGGAGGAGGTTAATCCGTGGGTGTGAATCATGATCCGACGCCTTATCACAGTCTCGGGAGTGAGTGGGTATACCCCGATGTCGTATACTACGTCGTACTTGTAATTTAGCATCGAGTCATTTTATGTTTATTATTCTTTTGAGCACTTCTTCCATGATACACTGTCACGGCCCTATTGACACAAGTACCTACGTATCGCAGCGAGTCCAGCGGACAATCTTCAAGTAAAGTGATCCGCTTATCTTGGGAGCGTAAGTCACAGAACTTTGAAAGACTGCGCCTTCACATTGATTAGCCTGAGGAAGCTTAGTTGTTTTTGTCTGATCTGGCACGGTGGTCATTCGCAAGCGTTCAAGCTGAAGTACTCGGCGTTGCGTGACCATTAGCCAGCGGTTCAGCGTCGATCATGATGGAATGGAACATTGCGTACAAGGTCGCGGGAAACTTTGAAGGAGACCGCGGCGATATATACTGCCTCGACTACTATGAATTGGAATCATTCGTGACTGCCCTCGTATCTAGGGTCGCTTGATGGAAACCCAAACGGCAGCGGCAAGTTCGCGATATGTGAGAGGGTTCCTACCTAACTCGAGCGTGTGGTGAGAGAAGCTCCGATCACCCCACTCAGGCTGATGCTATATTTCGGGGACGTCACGGATTGTTGTCATCCAACACATATGCGCTGAGGGCGATTGACAACGCCGATGTATGGGGCAACTGTGGGACGAATAGTCACGTAAATTGAAATCGACCTGTGATTCAGATGGTCGTGGCCTCAGATCTCTCGAGATTCCTCTGTGAACCCGATCATTGGTGGGACGCCAGCCTGCAACATTCACCGGTTTACCGAGGTGATCGAAGGCCAAATCTTCACCTGCCCGCGTCGGATGGACTACATTAGAACCCAGTTTTATAGATGTAAGAGCCGCGCCGATGTTGATATCGGATGTGACTGCCTCTTCTTCTCTCAGGGCTCGAGCCTGTTGGGCGACAACTTTCGAATCGGATAGCCGGAGAGCTGTCTTGGATTGTGCAGTTATGCCACAGAGCCCAAAGTGAGCCGCATTTCAACGGAGCGTCTCCTACGCTAGCAACTGATATTCTAGGGTATGACTGATATGCACACGGTGAACGCAATGGTGCTTTACCGTGACACCGAGATGACCTTCTCGTGAATAGCATGATCTACCAACCCAAAGTGCTCATCCAACAAGTCATGTCCCCGATTCTCTTGAGCAGTCTCCTGGGGAGAATGGCTTTCCCACTCGATACTCTCTCCCCACTGTGTCTTGAATTTTTCCATCTTCTCGTTCTGCCCGGTAACTTTGAGATACTCGAATACGGCTCTCCAAGAACTGTCGAGTGCCCCCACAACCCAGCTATGTGATCAGATCAGTACAAGGTCTACAGCTTTCTAGAGGGAAATCACGGCCACTCACCCATGATGCGTACTCACTGCTTCGCCCGCAAAGTGTAAGCGCTTGTTTGCCGCAGGGTAAGTGAGTGATTCGTAACAACTTTGGAATTGGCCATGTTCAAAGTATGCACAAGCCCCTGAAGAGGAAAAAGTAATCAGCACATCCTCCCGAGCAATACTGTCGACTTTACCCATGGCATACTTCTCGCGATCCCAATCTTGTACGTGCATATCGACGAATTGCTCCCTCAGATATGTGTATGTGATATCAGGGTGTGCACCACTGTGTACTTCTGCAAGATTGCGAAGCACAAGATCCAAAAGAACCTCTCTATCTGGCGCCCTGGCAAGCGAACCAAGGTGGCCCGCGCCCGTCTTGAAAGAGTAGCTGGCGATGAGCACTTTGGACGGTGTGCTAGCGTCGACACCGTGAGAAGGATAGATGACCAAGGAGATCGGAAGATCTGTTACTGTTTGCCCGCCAACAATGCCGAGTTTCGTGGTCCACCAATTCGATTTGAAGAGTATCGCAATCTTGGTCATGGGAACGTATTTCGATGAGCGGATGGCGTTCCTTTGCATGACACTCAGGCCAGCATTGCTCATGTCGATGGTTTGAAGAACAGAAAGAGGTATCGTGGATATGATGTGAGAGTAATTGTACGTTTCGCCACCATTGACTGTAACCTCGACCGATGGGACTTTAGTTCTTGTCCCTGGTTCAGTGGAATCACATATGGCCTTCTCTTTGTCAATAGCGAGATCGACCCAGTCATCAAGCAGATCCGCTGATTGGTCTGAGGCGCCGTTTGGGATGTCGATGGTCATATGACCTAGACTTATGGCTGTGACTCGCTTGTTGAATAGGATGAAACGCCCTTCCTTGTTTAAATACTCCTCGATCTTCTTCGGCAACGTCTCCGTCCCATCCCTAGGCAAGTCGAATAAACCATCAGGCAAAGTTTTGCATGAGAGACAATGAAACGTACTCGAAACACTTCCATTGCACGTCCCCGTAGCCGGTATCGCCAATGTTGACAATTTTCATGAGCAACAGGACGGTATCTACAAATGGAGCGTCGGTACCACCTGCACCTGCAATGAGCGCACACCAGTTGATAACGCTGTTAGGAAGATGCCGCGGAGGAAGCCCAAGGTGAGCACTGGGCAGGTACTTGGTGGCCATGTATGAGTGGAGAGTGTGCGAGTCATTGGCGAGGAGCACCTCCCATCCTTTGCTCGAGCCAGCTTCGACATCTTGCAGGAGCATCCGGACGAACGGTTGAATGACGTCGCCCATGATTGCATCTGCGCCTGCGCGAATATACTCAGGGTCCACACCCATGTCCTGTGCACCGAAATCCCCTTTGGTTCCGTTGGACATTGGTTCACGAATACCGTTGAAATAATAGTAACCTGGCTTGGAACCATCCCGAGCCTGGAAATAAAATGGGATGACGCTGTCCTTGAGCCGATCCCGACCTTGATTCAACGGTCCGTACTCGGTCAACTCTGCTAATCTCTTCATGGCCCCCTGATTATAACGTCCGCGACTATCCTTTCTCGGAAATGGGAAGCGCATGGCACCCATGTTCTAAGTAAAGGTCAGTATCAAAGGGATGCGAACTAAACAACACACATACATAATAGTCGTGTTTACCCCCGCCAGGAAAATGATATGTGCGAACTCGACCTCCGATACGATCAGAGGCCTCAAGGATCTCGTACTCGATGTCGAGCGAGTCAAGTATAAGGGCAGCATAGAGACCGCCGACACCGGCGCCTAATATTCCGACCTTTTGACCGGGTACATGGCGCTGTTGGTCATCTGAGAAGTTGTACGAGTGTGATTGACCAGGTCCAAGAGATAGTCTCGCTCTCAGACGGGTATGGTAGTCTTGAATGATTTTTCTGCCATAGAAAGCAAAGGGATCAATTCCAAGAGGCGTCATTAAAGAGAGTAGTCAGGCGAAGACACAGGTAGCGTGGGTAGCTGCGGGATTTATGTAAATACGCCTTCATCATGGTGCTTATTCATGGTGTAAACTTATCGCACGTTACAGTAAGCATGATGAGTAGTGTGCAAGTGCCAAGACACTGTTATGTTTTATGTAATCCGTCCATTGGCACTGCCATTTCCCACGCTCTTGCCTGTCACCATGTCGTCGTCACGGTCAGCGGAAACAACCTACGAAATCCAAAACGACCAACGCCTCGACGAATTACACTCAAAAATAAGAACTTTGCGAGGCGTATGTGTCGACGTACGGCCAGTGAACGTTCACTGATACCTCTCAAAGGTCACCACGGACATTTATGACGACGCGGAACGCCAAAACATGACGTTGGATGAAACGGTAAGTTCCAACCCATTCGTTTCGTGCGTGCTCATGTTTGGATAGGGGAACGCTTTTTCTAACTTTTCTTCTCAACTTTCTCATTCATCGCGCCGAGCTGCGCAAGCATTTGGTCTCGCTGGTACAGGCGGTGTTCGTCAAACACGTATCATAATGTACGTTATCGCCGGATTCCTCGCCCTCTGGCTCTTGTGGAGGACTCAAGGATTTTGGTGGAGTCCGAACGACCAGAATTAAATCGTTGTGCGTGATTCCGACCATGACTTCCGTTCTCCATGTCACTGACTCCATCGAAAAGACAACTCTGATATAACATATATTGTACATGTAATACCAATCTATCTTATTTGACATTCCGTTTTTCGACTGACACTGATCATCCACCACTCGACTAATACCAACGGATCCGAGCTTACCTTTTCCCCGCGGACCAGGTAGCCCAGACATTTGCATTATGACATGAGGGCGACTGTACGTTGGAGCAACTCGCCTCATGTTGGTGATTCCACGGATGGTCACTGGCCTCGCCACATCTTTGTCGCCTAGGACAAATTTCTCATTACACGTCACGGACCCGTTTCACAGATTAATATTCTTACCCTTCAAGCCATTTCTCTCGACGGTTCAGTCACAAGGGTACAGGTCAATGAGGGATAAATATATCTCTCAGGCGTGTAATGAAAGCCATTACTTCATTTCCCTACAGGTGTTCTTAAAAATCTCACA
Source organism: Xanthoconium separans (assembly GCA_038088675.1). Taxonomy (NCBI): domain Eukaryota; kingdom Fungi; phylum Basidiomycota; class Agaricomycetes; order Boletales; family Boletaceae; genus Xanthoconium; species Xanthoconium separans. The sequence continues at coordinate 3,745 of JBBPJL010000589.1, read as the reverse complement.
TGCCCAACACTATATAGCCAAACTTGAAAACGTCTAACCACTTTCATCACTCTCCACCCATCCATCGAGCTGATGTCCATCTCCAAAGGGGTCGCCCTCATCACTGGCTCTGCCCAGGGCATTGGACGTGGTATCGCATTTCGTCTTGCTAGTGACGGGTTCGATATTGCCTTGAATGATGTTTCATCCAAGTGTGACCAGCTGCGCGCTGTCGCCAATGACATAGAGAAGATCGGTCGAAAAACTCACCTGGTTCCCGCAGATGTGACCATCGAACAAGAAGTTAAAGATATGGTGCAGAGCACCGCAAGAGGGCTCGGAGGGCTGGATGTTGTGAGTCCCATGTCACCCTTTACTGTCAAAGTTCCGTCCAACTCCGGTTTACAGATGGTGGCAAACGCTGGGATCGGGCTACTAAACGACTTGCTCTCCAGTAGGCTACGCTCACAAGTCTTCTGTCTCTTGAGGCTGACAAGATACGCGCGTCAGCTGGATTGGATGAGTGGGAGCGTGTCATGTCTGTCAACGTGCGCGGCACGTTCCTGTGCTATAAATATGCTGCAGTGCAAATGATACCACAAGGGCGTGGAGGCCGGATTATTGGCGCTGCTTCTATGGCTGGAAAGACCGGGCTCCCTTTAAGCGGCGCGTATTGTGCCAGCAAATTTGCTGTCAGAGGTCTGACACAGACCGCTGGTAACAAGCGTATTTCTTTCAGTGCCCTTTCTCGACTAAACACACGATCTTATCAGCTCTGGAACTTGGGCGTCACAAGATCACGGTGAATTCCTATGCTCCCGGCATCATCAGCACCCCATTGAGTAGGTGTTCACATGTCGGCTTGTCGCTGTAGCGTGGTTACATATATCTGCACAGCGAATGGCATGATGGATTGGCTTGGCAGATTGGATAAAGAAATGGCTAATTGGAATATGATCGTGATTTGTCTCCTCCCTTATTGTATGTTTTCTCGTACTGATCTTATTCGAATTCCCACCGGCAGCAAGTCGGCAGAAAACCAATCAAACACGACGGACAGCCAGAAGATATTGCAAGCATTGTGAGTTATCTTGCCTCAAAGGAGGCACATTTTATCACTGGCAAGTATCCCTCCATGTCACCTTACTCTATCGTCTGACAGTCGTTTCATCAGGACAATGCGTAAGTTGTCTCATGCAGTATATTGTAATTCCATGCCAAATGGTCCTCAACTAGATTGCTGTTGATGGGGGAATAGCAATGTCTTGAGATGCACTCTTAGATCTCCGGCCTCGCAGCGTGGAGGTGGGCGATATTCTCTTTATTTCATCGATTTCGTGCCAACGGTCCTGTAACTATGTATGGCCAATCCGAAGTAGCTGCATAGGTAGCCAACAAAATTTATGGGGGGAGTCGGCGTTTCAGCATCCGCCATTCTGCAGTGCTACTCATCCCTCCAGGTCGAACGGCATATGCAGTGATGTATGAAGCGATGTTGATTCCCTTTCCGGAACCACAGTACGAAACGTACGATATTATCGCCTTGTCTCACGCCTTCCCAGACTTAATTTGACCATGTTCGTCTACCGTCAACTCATCAGCTTCAGCAATCTGGTCCCTTTAGCCGTTCAGATGAACTATACATTACTTTCTCTGGCAGTTTGTGAACGCCGCCCGTGCATTCAATGGTAGGTCCGCAGAGTCGGATCAAGTCTCAGTTGTCTTGGATTTTTTAAATGGATTCAAAGATAACCACCACAGGCCACTTGACGAACCACACATCCGTAGCAAAACCCGCTACAGGCCCACGTCGTGATTGGCTAGCCGAAGCCTCATGAAGGACTGCGCGAGCCCTTGTCAGCGCATCCTGTGGACGTATTTCATTGCCATGCACCTCCTGCCCAACGGCAGGGACATCGAACTGTTCGTCTAACAAGGGAGATACCATCGTGTGAAGGCATCGTCGAAAGTCATCCGGGCGGGATCGATGGCGAGGCCGCCACCAACGTCGTCGAGCGAGGCTGAGGGACAAACACGCACAACAACTTTCAAATACTCACATAGTACCCACGGAAACGTGTTCAGCCGGCCAAAACGAAAAATCGTAAGGATCCACAGATTCCCACTACATTACCGTAGCGGGAATGATACGATACGGCTGGTTATCTTCCTTTGGCAGTCCATGAGCTATCAACGCTGTTGTCGCAAAAGGTATAAAGACGACTGCCCTACTGACCACGATAGTTGTATCACCCACCTCTGAAACCCATGCCCATCCTTAAAGGGATTGCCCTCATCACCGGATCGGCCCAGGGTCTCGGACGTAGTATTGCACTTCGTCTCGCTAGAGATGGGTTCGATATCGCTCTGAATGATGTCTCGTCTAAACACGATCAGCTACACGCTGTCGCGCGCGAGATCGATACTATCGGTCAAAAGACTTTGTTGATTCCCGCAGACGTGACCGTCGAGGGGGAAGTCAAAGAAATGGTACAAGACGTTTCCAATCAACTTGGAGGGCTAGATGTCGTGAGTTGAGTAATCCATGCATTTTCATCTTCATAGCGTCTTTGTAGATGGTAGCGAACGCGGGAATCGCTGGGTTGTCGCCATTGGTCTCCAGTAAACTCGGCTCCCTAGCCTGCTGTACGTTGAATTGATACCTTTTTATTCCGTAGCCGGATTAGATGAGTGGGAACGGATCATGGCTGTCAATGCACGCGGTCCTTTCTTGTGCTACAAGTATGCAGCACAACAGATGGTTAAGCAAGGACGCGGAGGGCGCATCATTGGTGCGAGCTCCATAGTCGGCAAGTCAGCCATTCCCATGTTTTCCCCGTATTGCGCCAGCAAGTTCGCAATTCGAGGCCTAACCCAGACAGCTGGTAAAAGCCGTGTCTTGTCTTTCTCATAGCAGACGTTTCTAATTGGATCAGCACTCGAGCTCGGCAGACATAATATTACCGTGAACTGTTATGCCCCTGGCCTCATCCAAACGCCGATGGGTACGCGTCTGCATATGTACAGAGATAACACTAATGCAGCCGCTTGTAGCTCGCGCATTTGATGAAGCTGAGGAACCTGTTTTGGCAATGGTCCATGCTGCTACAAGTGTCAGTTGCCCACGAGCTTCCAGCGCTCGCCACCTTGCAATTGTGACTGACTTATTACTTTCACCAGTACCTAAGTAAGAGAGTTATCGCGCAACAGAGTCAGCCAGAAGATATCGCAAGCATCGTTAGTTACCTTGCCTCGAAAGAAGCCCACTTCATAACTGGTGAGCATTTATTTCCTATGTCTCCGTGTTCAATATTGATCTTTTTGCGTCGCATTAGGGCAATGCGTAAGTATTTCATAAACCCCTCGCAACCGAGAGTAACTGACAGCTTGTGGCGGAAGATTACCGTCGATGGGGGGATCGTCTTATCTTGACTGGAATCAGCTGGGCTCAGTCGTAAAGCATCAATTATTGTTACCTTCTTGTATCCATTTGCTTGGGACGAACAAACATAAATTTAATCGTAGGGGTGTTCCAAGGATCAACTAAGCTGCAAGTTGGGTCATTATACTCCGCCAGATGGTTGAAAAGGGTTTGTGGATATATGCCGTGTACCAGTGACCCGTGTAATGCCTAGTGTCCGTATCCTTGTCTGAACAAGGGCTGCAAAGCTTGAGTGAGGTAACAATGAAACTATAACTCTCAAGTTATGTAAGTCTGACAGAGCAGTTCATTTATTTACCAATGTACCAACAGTAAAACTTAAGG
>JBBPJL010000588.1:0-15587 GCA_038088675.1 Xanthoconium separans | reverse complement strand
CGGATTTTCCGTCGTATCACAGATTCTCTTGAGAATGGTCGTCTTCCCAGCGTTGGCACGCCCGACGATAAGGATCCTGAAACGGCCAAATTTCTTACGGATGTCCTCGAAATGGCTCGTAGTATCTGTAGACATTCTGGAGATGGAGAGAAGAGGCGCTGAGAGTCCGTGGTGAAAGCGAAGAGTCGAACCTCGCTATCAACTCCGATCGACTCCCGACTTTCGACCACGCCTCCGACTACAGAGCATTTCTGACTAGATTTTGGAGTTATTAAAATCATCAACACTTCTAACGTTACATTCCTTCTGTATAGACGAGCGTTGGTACAGTCGAACAAGCAAGAACAAGACGTAAGAAATAAAGGCAGATTACATAGTCGTTCGTGTGTTCGCAGTCGAATATAGTGTCTTATCACAGTTGACGCAACGAACACATTCGTCAGCGTAAAGTTCCGCACGGACCACCGAGGAAATTGAACACGGCGTCGACGGACTCACAGACTCCTCAAGGAGACGTTTGCTTCATTAAGAAATATCCAAACGAGCTCCTCTTGCGTATCTTCGAACTGAGTTCCATGGATGATCATCGTCAACATGGCAGGCTAGGCCTGAGCGACGTCGAAGATGAAGACGCAGAAGAGGCCCGTACGTTTGATTGTAGCGACATCGGAGAAGTAGCGAAGATGACGAAGACGAATAGGACGATAACGAAGACGATAGCGACGAAGAGAACGACCACGGCGACGAAAATGAAGACGAAGAAGAGGTGAATACCAGCGAGGAAGACGACGAGGAAGATGAAGACGAAGAAGACGAAGAAGGTGGAGACGAAGAAGGGGTCCTGGAGCCAACGCGCGCAAGGCACGTGCGCAGCGCGGTGGCATGTTTTCGGCTTAAGCGTCTCCTCTGGACGACCGTCAAAGTCCACGCGACGAGGATCAGTCATACAAACCTGAATCCATGATGCTGGAGCGTGGAGCGGAGTAAAATCCTCCCCATCGGTGTCTGGGTCAATGGTCCCTTGCCTGACCATGACGTTGCTTGTTCTTCCGACATCGACTTATACGCTATGCTCATTCCCCACGTTCATCGCTGGCGCACCATGGAAATCTCGGTCTTCCAACATTACACCATGTGTGTATTTCTCAGGTCCTTGCTTTCCTGCAACTTCTCAGCTCAGGACGCTTAAATCGGGTCTCCACAACACGGAGGAAAAGGAACCCACCTTTAAGCCCGGTATGTTGAAGCGGCTCACCCTTTCCGCCGGGTCGGCTCCTTTGCTTACTACGCTGAACCTTTTGGGAGTCCACGTCGATTGGGCTGCATCATGGCTGCCTCAGCACCCAATCTTAGATATCTCCGGCTTGAATGCCATCCAGAAGATGTTCGTCCATCTTGGGCTCAATTTGTTGCCATCCTGCGCGGTGCCTCTTCCCTCGAGAAACTCACTCTGAATGATCCCGGGCCTTCTGGGGACCCCCAGGAGTTGTCCATTCAACCAATCCCTGGAACTCCTGCAAGTTCTGTCGTCCAACTTCCTCGCCTCGCGTATACCAACCTCCGGGACTTGAGACAGACACTTATTCTCGGGCTTCTCCGCAGAATTCATACCCCTGCACTCGAACATCTGCGTCTATCGCTCTGGGATGACGATTATACGGAACTCGCCCACGAGCTCGCCAGACCAAGTGCACCCCCGTATACCCACGATTGCCCGCGAAGCTTACTGAGTCGGCTCACGAGGCTCACACTGGTTAACCTGCCCTGCGACATCGGATGCATTGAGACGCTCTATGGCAAGCTGCAGGGCCTGAGATCGCTTCGCATCTTTTTGGAAGACTCGCATCTACGATTTCTGAACATTCTTGGAATACCCTGCACATTGCCTGGACGAAGTGGTGTCTGGGTTCCTCAACTTGAGGAGCTCCGTGTTCGTGGGACAGACGGTAGAAGTCTCCGTAAAGTGATTAAACGGCGACGCGACTTGGGTGCACCACTCGATACGTTGAACTTGGGAGAGAGTGACCCCGTGGAGAGCAATGATTTCAGGTGGCTGAAGAAGAATGTGGAGAAGCTTGGCGTTTGGTTTCAGTGGATGTGAATCATTGAACTACTCTTCAGTTTCCCTGTCCTTACCACGCCAGAAACTCGAACCTGCTGGACTAACTACTTCCCATCCTCCAGCTAAGAATGCCCTAGTTCAAAACAACGTTCGTCATTCTCAAGTCGCATCGACTTCTTCTTTGTCTGCTTCGTTGTTTCAGATTCACCTGGTTGACTACCTCGAGACAGATATTAGCACGTTACTACTGCCCTGCCACATCTAGATCTATCTGAAACCGCATGGTAGCGCACTACTTGTGCGTCCATTGCGGTTTGCGTTTCTGCAGGAAGGCGTCGAACCCTTCACGATGATCAGTAAGACCAAATGTTGCATGGTATAGTCTCGATTCCAAATGCAACCCAGCCTTGAGTCCGAGATCTTCGGCTGTAAATGTTCACGTTGAACCGACAAACGTCCATGAGTACATCAAACTGCACTTGCCTGCGTTGACCGCTTCTTTCGCCATTGCCACAACTGGCGCAGAGAAGCTCGCCATCTTTTGTGCATATTCGATCGCTCGTGGAACCGTCTGTTCGACGTCGAATACTTTGGCAACGAAACCCGCTGCTGCTGCTTCTTGGGCAGTGATTCTCTCACCAGTCAATATCATGTGCATTGCCTGCCAACGTCTCGTCAGATGGATGTCTGTGTCGTAGTTGTCGATGGTCTCAGTACCAAAGATTTTCCGACGGCGCGAATGAGACGCTGTGTGCCTCCTGCACCAGGGATGGTGCCGAGTGTTATCTCGGGCTGCCCAAACACAGCGTCCTTGCCAGCGTAGACAATGTCACACATGAGGGCAAGCTCACAACCGCCTCCCAGCTGTCAGCATTTGCGCGATTCAGTCGCTTGAGCGAGAATGCGTCGTACGGCAAGAAGAGCATACACGCACCGCAAACCCGTTTACCGCGCCGATAATGGGCTTGTGTGTAGAGTCTACCCCGTCCTTGAGGTTCTTGAGATATTCGGTACTGTACGCGCCGACAAAGTCGAGTTCTCTCTGTTCCTTGATGTCCGCGCCAGCTGGACATGGTACAGGTGTTTATGTCAGTGGCGAATCCCGGTCACCGACGGAAGTGTACGCACCACAAAAGGCTCTGTTGTTTCCGGTGATGACGATTGCTCCAATCGTGGGATCCTTGTCGTAGCACCGAAGTGCGCTGAGGAGTTCTTCGACCAAAGCACCAGAGAGGGCGTTGAGGGCTTTGGGTCGGTTCAATGTAATGACCCCAACACGATCTTCTTCTCGCGTCAAGATATTGGGCTCAGACATCTTGTTCGCTCCCGCCATTTGGGTGGGAGCGAGTTCATGCAAGGTCATAGCCTCAGTATCTTATCTTATCTTGGGATTCCAGCTGCTGTTCACACGCGTCCCTTGGTGTTTACCACATCAAGGTTTGAGGCCGGACGGTGATGTTCTCACCAAGTTCTGTCCTGCCCGAACATCTGTCTCTGCAGCGTCACCCGACTGCGCGCGACAAAGTTGTGTCGACGCGTGGGCTCCCTGCGGGCACAGTCATCCTCGCGGTTCGATCGCTCACAAGCTTACTCCTCCCCAAAGAAAAAGGTCAGAGATGCGACTTTTGCCACTCTTTGGCTCCCCAAGACCGCGGCTGCCTCCAACGATGCACTGGATGTGCCTCATACTGGTATTGCAATGTACAATGTACGCACGATTCGAGTAAAACGTCGAGTGCTGCTGTACCGACGTCCGATCGATCTCCAAGGTCAAACGGGGCACTGGCGTACTCACAAAAAGTATTGCAAGCATCTCAACGCGTTCTGTGCGTCGCCACAGTATTATCAACTAGAATCGCATCAACGGCTGGACGCGCTTTTGCTCACCCACTTGCTCGCCGAGTGCTCCGCAAGAGGGACAGAGGTGGAGGGAGATGATCTGGATGTGTCGATATTCATGTCCCTGCTGCCGGGTCCGGTCGAGGCAAAAGATACACCTCCTACTTGTCCATTGTCGACGAGTCACCACCCTGTGCAAACGGCCTCTGAGCTGTTTGCGCGGTGCGTGAACAACAACTTTACGATCCATAGTCACCTGACCACCATCGCGCATGGGGTTTTTCCTCTGGCGAGCCGCTTGTTCAATCATTCTTGTGTCCCGAATGCCGTTGCAAAATATCGGATCGCCAAGGCAAAGGAAGTGGTGATGGAAATTGTCGCGATTCGCGACGTTTCTCTAGGTGAAGAGGTATGTACCATTTCCTTTTCATGAACGTGTATGCTCAAGTGGAAATAGATATGTGTCCCTTATGTCGACCCCGCACTTGTCGAGACACGTCAGCAGATGTTCCAGTACACGTATGGTTTCACGTGCGCATGCTCATCTTGTACGGGCTTCAAACTACTCGATTCATCCCAGCCTGCCCCAGACACGGCGGAGCTCAAGTTTCTTGGGACTCGCCTTTGCAAACATGTATTCCCAGATCCAAACCCTGACACAGTAAGACTCCCAAGTTCGCTTGTGAGCCTCGAAACCATGCCTGTCGAGATCTTGCGCATCTTTCGCGAGTCTTGTCTCACCGGTCTTTGCGAATCCTTCAGCGCATTTTCGCATGACGGGCCATTTGAGTCTGCGCTCGACGTTGGTCTGACGATCCTCGCTTTTTACGTCGTCATCTATCCACCAAATTACCCGCAAATCGGTATCTTTTCCAGTCACTTTGCCTTTGGACCTCGTTCATTCCTTTGTTCACCAGGCATGCACTCGCTGGAAATGGCAAAGACAGCGTGGAATGCCTTCATTACGCTGGACGGTATGACACAAGCGGGTCTAAAGCTGTTGGCCCAAGTCAGGGCGTACCTCGGATTGAGCAAGCAGGTCTGGGCGGTGATTGGACCTGAGGGAGATGAAGGAGGTCCTCTTGCAGAGTGTCAGGTCCTAGAACGTCTTTTGAGCGAACATGGGGTACAATAAAAGTGCTAATTAATTTCGTGTCTACCCTGCCTCAGGGGCCATGCACCAAAAGCGGAAATAAAAGCTGAGTCAGCAACACAGCGTTGACGATACGTGGCCCATTTACGCTTGAGCGCGATCATACATCATCACCTCGGAAGTTACTTCTTACAGTACAACCCGACAAACAAGCATCCTGCGGTTCATCGCCTAAAACATGGACGCATGGGTAATGCAGGTCCCACCAATCACGCGTGCGTGGCTGGCGCTCTCGGTGGCCACTAGCCTGGCAGTCGTACGTCGAGCAGCTCTTCTTGGATGAGTGACTGATCACATACTCGGCCTGGTCCAGCAATGTCAGGTTGTTACGCCGCTACAGCTATACTTTTCGTTCAAGTCCGCGTTCACAAACGCGCAGGTCAGTCATACATGTCTTCGTTCATGCGGACTGCAAAGCTCATAGTGGATGGATTCTGGATAGCCGTGGCGCATTCTCACCACCTTCTTTTACTTCGGTCCGCTCTCGCTAGACTTCGTATTCCACCTTTTCTTTTTGTGAGTGTGGTTTCTACCCTGACGCATCCTGGCCTTGACGTCTTCCGCTTGCCTCAAGTATGCGGTATAGTCGTATGCTGGAGGAATCTTCGTTTGCGAACAAAAAGGCGGATTACCTATGGCTGCTCTTTCTTTCGTCATTGATGCTCCTCGTACGTCCAGCCCTCTGACGTCTCCACCTTGGTCAAACGAACCGACCACCCATAGGGACTCTCGCCGCTCGTCAACCTCCCCTTTCTTTCGTCCTCTCTAGCCTTTGTTCCGATATATATATGGTCCAGGAGACACCCATCCACGCCCATCGCCCTCTTTGGCATCTTCACCATCTCGGCACCATATCTGCCTTTGGCGCTCGTTGGACTGTCGTGGGTCATCAGTGGCACGTGGAAGGCCGCAGCGGGTGATTTGATCGGGTGTGCCGTGGGCCATATCGGCTGGTTTTTGAGAGACGTATGGGCACGAGAGATGATCGGAGGATATACGCCGCTCAGCGAGGCTCCCCAGGTGCTGTAAGTCGTGATGTTTGTCTTGCTTCGTTTATCGGGCTGACCATGGATGTGTTTAGAAAACGTCTGCTTGGAGAGGTGTGATGACTTGACATCGTGCATTGTGTAACAATACCCGCAATATGTCGATCTCATTTATTATTATTCCCCTACCAGGGCGGGATCACCGCAAGGTTCCGCTATATATTCCAAGACATTATTGAGTACACCAACTGAATGATCAACTATTCATGCTGACTTGCACGTCCGCGAAAAGCCAAATGGCTCCATATTCTGTTTGAACCAGACAATCATTCCATGTACCGGAGAGGTACACTGAGCAGCCGTGATCATCACTGGAACATCGGCCAGTAAGAATGCACGCATATATGCAGCGAACTTACAATTCCGACCACTCTGCTTCGAAATCAAAGCGACATCCGGTTACATAATAACAATATGCTTAGAGCTCGGAACCGCCGGACTACATAATCTAGACCCCGATCGGTTTGTGGAAACCTCACAGTCGAGTGAGCTTTCAACCAATTTCATGTTCTGCGAGTAGCTACGGACAAGGTAACGGTGGTGGGTTTATAAATCATGGAGATTGCAACGTCCAGACCTACCATGTTGGGGATACCATTCGAGATTTGATAGGAGTGCTTGCAATTGGGACAGATCATGGCGCCTTCCGTGATGTGGATCTGGAGGCATCGAGCGTCAAAAAAAACAAGAAAGGGTGGAATACTTACTTCGAGGAGGACGTGGTGGAGTTTTTGTAAGAACTCGTCATCGGTCATCTCTGGCTGCTCAAGCGGCAACGACGTGTCTCCGACCTGCCATATGCAAGTCCGCGGATCAGAAATTGCAAGGGGGGAAAAGGTTAGGATACGTACCAAAGCGGCTGCGTCGACGAGAGCACGCCATTCGAGTTTCGGCAGGAAGATTTGGATGAATTCGGGATTGAACTCTTGTGAGTGCAGTTCGATTTGGACGTCGTGTAATAGCAACGGGAAGTTGTTGGTGGTGCAGCCTTTGGCGTGGCAAGCTAGCAAGTTGTGCGTGATCAAGCGGACCATGATCAAAAAAGATAGGCCGTTATGTTGCGTACGTAAGCAATTAGACTTGCCAATGCGTCCTCCATCGCCTTCTATACCAGAGAAAGAATTCACGTACGAAGCTCTCAAACAGTCACTTCGTCTTGATGGACGTGGTCAGCTGGAACTACGGAAACCGACGATCACGTTCGGGCCAGATCTAGGTTGGGTCGAGTGTACGTTGGGAAAAACGCGGTATGTCGCGTCATGAAACAACTTTTCCTTGCCCACGGGCCCAACAAATTCCATCCAGCGTTCTTGCTTATCTGGACGCTAAAATGGTCAAACCATCCCCGGAACGGTCGTTCGAAGGTATCATCACGATCCATTCTGAGATCTCGCCCATGGCCTCGGTCGATTACGAACTCGGTCGGTAGGCCGTACAACCGCTCTTTGTACCCTCGAGCGTTCATTTTTTCATATGACTGCGTATCGTAGACCGTCCGAAGAGGAAGTGACGATGACCCGGATGCTCGATAAGATTCTGAGACGGAGTGACGCGATCGACAAAGAGTCGCTTTGTATCCTCGCAGGACAACGTGTGCGTATCAACCCCTCCACGTTTCGTTTTTTTTTTTCTTTTTTCTGAGCAATCGATTCGCCAGGTTTGGCACCTCCGTCTCACAGTGCATTGTCTCGCGGACGCGGGCAACATGCTCGACTGTGCCTGTCTCGCAGGCATCGTCGCCTTCAAACACTTTCGACGACCAGAAGTCGAAGTAATCGGAGACGACGTCATCGTGGTGCGTCCATCGCCTGTCACATGGTATCGTGTATTCACCTCACACACGCACGTATAGCACGCGCCAGAAGAACGCGCTCCCGTCCCGCTCGCCATCCACCACACCCCGTTTTGTGTCACCTTTGCCTTTTTCCCAGATCCGGCGACGCGGCCCGTCGTGGACCCTTCGTTGTTGGAACAAAGGCTGAGCGCTGGCACGATGAGCATTGCGCTGAATGCGCAACGCGAGATTTGCGTCTTGCACAAGGCGGGTGGCGTCCCAACGGAACCAGACGAGATTCTGCGGTTGCTCCACGTCGCGGTGGGTATCGCAAAATATTTGGATACGTTGGTCGAGGCGTGCCTGCGAGAAGATTGGACAGAACGCAAGATAGAAGTACGATGAGCCCGCTGGTGCACGAGGTGGTCAATAGGTCTTTCCGTAAGGTTATCAAGATTTTGTTGCATCAGACTTGGGTGTGAAAGTGGAATGGTAGTGTTAATTACTGGATAGTTCAGCGTTTGACATGATCCCATCGTATATATTGTTTTTGTACAAAAAAATCAACAACAATTGGAAACCACTCACGCACAGCGACGATTTGCAGCAATCAGTTGCCCGTCTCACTAACGGCATCACGGTGTTGGAAAGAGACTCCCTGTCATCTTCAAGGAATCGTCGTTTCAGAACGAGGACAACTTCTCTTGGGTCTCCGCTGCTGATCTGATTGCGCAAGATTACAAGCCCAGACATCGCAGAGGAAGTCGTTGTTTCTCGACCGCGTGTCACGTCTGTCGGACAGTCTTGGGACAGTTCATGGACAACGGCTACACATTCTCAGGACTGCGTACTACAGCACTACCTCCGCAATACGTGACCATCATCGGATAATGTAGACCCTACCTCGAAGAAGCCCAGCGTCTCCACATTTTCAATGAACCATGCCAAGTTCTCGGCGTCCAAACCACAAGAATCTTCCAAGTACAACGACTTGAAAGGCATGCCAATTCTCCATCGTTCTTTGACCACAAACTTGATAAGGTCAAACTTGCCATATTCAGGGGTAACATACAGCGTTTCGAGCAGCGGGAGATAGTAGTAGACATTTCCTGGCTGCGACATGCAAGGAATGAGGAGGAAATGTAGAAAGAGGGTCGAACTGGGTGGTGGCGACAGATCAGGATCGACGTCAAGATTGACATAGAGGGATTTCAGGTTCTGGAGCTTGCCATAGAGATCTGCGACTTCGGCCCAGCCACAGTTGAAGTCGATGATTTGGAGGTTCTCCAGCTTAGGAAGCCAGGGTGGTGCGTGGTCCAGTGGCGGAACGGCAACAAGGTGTTTGACGAAAGCCGTACCCCGGATGTCAAGAGTCAGACTGGTCAAGGATGGCATGTGAAGTCTTTGGAGGAAACCCATGTCCTTGCCCCAAAAGATAATGGAAAAGTCTTTCAGGTTGGGGAGCGGGATGGGACCGCCAGGAATGCTGGACCAGCTGTCATCTGTTACGTCAATTATTTCCAGCGCATGTAATTTGAGCGTTTTGAGGGCTGGAGCACCACGTAGCAAGGTAGCAAAATGGGTCCAGAAACGGGAAACTGTACGATCGTGAAATTTAAGTTCAAGATGAGCGAGTCTAGGTGCGGAAGTGATCCAGGGCTGGTTCCAATTGAAACGTAGTATCCCCCACAAAGTCAGACGTTCAAGACAAGGTGCCGATCCACCGAAAAGAGTGAGGCGTTCTGACTCCAAGGCAGAATATAGGGTAGAAGCCCGATCCGTATACAGTTGAAGTGTCGTCAGTCTGGAGGCGGCGGAGACAGTGGGATGGCCGAGTGAGCGGAGAAATACATCCATGCGCTTATGTGAGCCAAATGTGGCCTTGATGGAATGCCAACGATCTATGTGCGGAACAAGCAGAGTGTACACGTCAGGCTGGCAATCCTCGCCAAGGTTGATATCTATAGGAAAGGGGTCGCTCCGCTCCAACAAAAGGGGGATATATGTGGATGGCATAGGGTGAGCTGGGCTTGGGATGGTGATGGACGTCCAGAGAAAAGGAGTTGTGATTGCCACATGATACCAGCAGCGAGAAACAAGGCAAATGTTGGTGGGAAACAGAGTTAAGGGGTTAATCATCCCCCGCGGGCGATGATCTATGTCATTTTGAATGATTGTCTTGTCACAGACAGCGAGGGCGTTATCGTTTTCGTCCTGAAAGCCACGTTTGCATGTAAAACAGAGTCCAAAAATGTGCGAGAGAAGATCTGTAGGAAGTTGATTGATAGGACACGTGTCACTTTTCGGAGGGGTGCTCAGGGGTTCAGGAGCATTTAGATACCAAACTCTTCGCGTTGCCTTGGGCAAATGACTGAAGCCATGTGCATTGGACATGCTTCGCAATAACTCTACAAGTCAATTGTATTGGTTGAAAACTCAGACTCAATTTGGTTTACTCGCCTATAGAAGATGATGGTTGTGATGAAAGACAAGTTTCCGCTAAGGATGCTCCGACTCCGATTCAGAGTTTCTCACGACGTACCAAGTGCAACTTCCATGCTAGAGGATCTTCGTACACGCTTTCCAAACAACCCTTTCGTTCCTCCGTCTGGCGACTTATGCTTCATTGCACACCTTCCACCCGAACTCCTCTCGCGCATCTTTGAGTTTGGTTCTTCAGATGACGAGGAAACGGACAAATACTGGGATGACATCCGCCGCCAACTTGACGAAAAGGTGGCCTCGGATAGTGACACTGGAAGCGAACCTGAAGATGAAGACGACGACGACGACGACGACGACGACGAAGTGGAGACCGAAGGCGACGAGGATGATTCCAATGAAGCCATAGCCCATTCTCGTTCCCCGCCGTTCCCGGTCGTTGCTTCACATGTCTGCCACCTCTGGCGCGACGTTGCACTCTCCACTCCATCTCTCTGGGCAAATATTGTAGTCACTTCGGACGCACGTCCGCCGTACAAGTCCCTGTCAAAGCAGTTGGAGCGGAGTGATTTCCCAATAGACATCTTCGTCGATTGTGAAGCTAGCGAAGATTCTCGTGTTGAAGGACCTTCTGAAGAGGACCTCGTAGTCTTATTCTCTTTGCTGACACCCCATATCAATCGCTGGCGCTCCATAAAACTCTACGTATCAAACTATGAACATATGCGTCTCTTCTTTAGCGCGATCTCTGATCCATGCATTTCTGCGGCTCCCCAATTCTCGTCGCTCGAACTGTACTACAGGAATGCATTTGATGACAACGGTGATCTCACCATGCCAAAGGAGCTCACCCTCTTCGCTGCTTTAACCCCTTTGCTTACAAGGGTGGTCCTTTGGGGAGTTCATGTTGATTGGGATCAACCATGGATCACTTCGACATCAAATCTTACAGATCTCCAGCTTGCTTACCATCCGGAACATATTCGTCCATCTTGGACTCAATTTACCTCCATCTTGCGCGGTGCTTCTGCTCTACGAAAACTTACTCTACGCAAGTCGGGACCCTCTGGGGAACCTGAGGACTGGGTCCTCGAGGACACCCTCGGAAGTCGAGCAGATGTCAATGCACCCATCCCACTTTTTCGCGTAACAGATCTTGTCCTCGCTCTCCATACTCAGACGCATGCTATCGGATTACTCCGCAGGTTATATCTCCCCGCACTCAAAAGTTTGGTCCTACATTTCGACAAGGGCAATTGTACGAACCTTGTCCATGAGCTTGTGGGACCAGCTACTTCCTTGTATAGAGCGAAAGATCTGCCACGCAGCTTGCTGAGTCAACTTGAATGTCTCAAAATAATTTCCCTTCCCTGCCGCACTGAATGCATGAAAATGCTCTGCCGGGAGCTCCAGAATCTTACGATGCTCCTCCTCTCGTCGTGGTGCCTCTCAAACCTGTTCCTGGACATTCTTCGTGCTCCTTGTAGATTCCCTGAAGGTGACGACATTCCGTTGCCTAAGCTTGCGACACTCTACATCGCCGGGGCGTCCGGGAAGGCTCTCCGTGACCTTGTGCAAAAGAGAAGGAATGCAGGGGTACCTTTAAGATCGTTGTATGTGGGGCGCTCGTGTGGGTTGCGCGACGAGCACGTGGATTGGTTGATGAAGAATGTGGTCAAGTTCAACTTCTTTGTGATGAATTGAACGCGTTGGTTGAGGAGTGCTTGTGGCATATGAACGAGTGCGCTTTGATCTCAACTTGATGGACGTTTATCTCCTGGTGGCAGGACATCGAGGGACAAGTCTTGTACCTGTATTTCATTGTAACTGAGATGCAGAATAGTATATATCGCTGAGTCGACGTGTTTGTCAGCAGCGAGGACAAATAGGAGGACTCAGATGTGGCCGACTAGAGTACGACTTGAACCAGATGCACCATTGCTTCCAGATATCTGAAATTCTCAATCTCATCTTTGAATTTGTCCTTGAAACTAACGGTGGAAACAAGACTCTTGCTACTTTGGCCAGAACATGTCGTTCGTTCAGTTCACCCGCATTGGATCTCCTTTGGCGTGTCATCGTGTGCTCTCCCCTGTTACCAAGGGCTCTCCTGACAGTTCGTCGTGCTCCAAAACAACTCGCAAGCTTTCGCTGACTTTTCATACATTACCTAGGATGTGTGCACTAAGGGCGACACGCAATGGCCGACGTTCCATAAATATGCGAAGCGCGTCAAAACTTTCAAGTTAGCCGGAGGAATGTTTGTGGAAGGTCGCTCCCGTCAACATTTACTTGCCTCCCATGCTCCACTCCTTCCCAATGTCATCAAGCTGGAGTGGACACCCTATCATATCCCCCAAAATTCTGGTATCACATTCTTGAAGTATCTCGTGGGTTCTAGACTCACCGCTATAACATTCTTCTTGCGCCCCTGGGAACAACTTTCCATCTCTGAGCGGCAGCTACTTGCAGATCTACCGAAGCTGTGTCCAAACGTTACTTCCTTCACCCTGAGCTACTGTAGTGGCCAGGGCACACCTCTTCCACAAATAGGTCAAATGGTGGTCCAGTGGCGAAATTTGCGTACCCTGCGAACCTGTGTCACTGCAGAATCGTTGATGGACCAGATGCTTTCGAACCAAACTCTTGAATCCATTCACATCGATCACACTATGTGCACTATATACCTCTACCGTGGTAGGATCCCGGATACAGTCCACGAGTTGACGCTTCATACAAACCACGATCCAATGATCAACTTTTTCTTCGAGACCGTGTATGCAAGCCCTACTACATTTCGCCTGTTGACACACTTGCGGGAAAACTTGGATAGGGTCGCTCAGGAGTTCCGTCTTTTACCCCACCGCCTCGACACAAATCGTCTGCTGTCACTGACGATCGAGTCCGTTCCAATGCATGTATTCGCACCGTTTACAGTGAAGCAATTTGGAGGAGAACTGCTTGTGTCTGTTCTCAAACAGTTCACGGCGTTGCGCGAGCTGGATCTGGATCTCCTTGTCACAGTACACATGACGGACACCGACCATGCATGCCTGGCAGGGTCGTTGAAGCAGCTGCGGCGTCTAAAACTGGGTACGCAGTGGCAGCACGAATGGAAAACAGAAAGACCATGGCCAGTGGCGAGCGTAGGGGCGCTGATCGCGGTGTTGAGGCAGTGCGCGTACCTCGAGGAGTTGTACATTGTGTTTGATGGGACGTTGGCACCTCCGGCAAGTTCGATCACGCAAGATGGCAAGCTGGCACTTTCGGGACACTCGGAGCAGGCCGTATCCAACATGCGCATCACCAAGCTCCATGTTGGCTGTTCACCCATTGGGGATTGGACTATCAACGCCATGGCAAGTTGTCTTGGGCTGATCTTGCCGCGCCTCGTCCACATCGACTGCTGCACTTTTGAGGAGAAATGGAGGTCCGTCCAAAGGTTGTTGCGATAGGCCACAACGGACACTGTACTTCATCCTTTGACTAGAAAAAAAATGACGGACCGTTCTGCGTTTTTTTTTCCAGCCCGGCCCCAGGGGTCCAGGTTCGCTTGAAATGTCTGTCTATTATTATAACCCGGATGTGGAATAGTCCATCGCGAGTTGATTCCGTTGAGCCAGCGTTAGCAATCTGGTCACGTGTCACTTGACTTTGGACAAAGGACCAAAACGTTTCACTCAACTCAACAGCCAAGCAACAGACCCACAACGCACTGCACAATAATAGTTGCCTCTCTGGTATTCTCCAAGAAGAATTGAGTGCTAGATCTGTTTGATTTACTTGTTATCTCCCTTTAGATGTCCGAGCAACCTCGTGTATGCTTCCCAAACAATCCCTTCGTCCCACCATCGGGAGACATCTGCTTCATCACCAACCTTCCTCCCGAGCTTCTCTCGCCCATATTTGAGCTCTGTTTCTTAGACAAGGTTGATGACGAGGCGGATGATTACTGGAACAGCATCCACTGCGAACTCAGAGTCGACGACGAAGGAGAGACTGATGAAGAGAATGCAGGACTCTCTGGCTCCCCTTATCGATCACTTCCGTTCTCCGTCGTCATTTCTCATGTATGCCGCTACTGGCGCGACGTCGCTGTCTCGACCCCATCGCTTTGGACGAAAATCATTGTCACTACAGCATCACACCCGCCTTACGAATTCGAATCGACGCTACTAAAACGGAGTCACAACCTGCCTGTAGATATATATATTGACTATGACCCTCTCAGACACGGACGATATGCGTGGTATCATGGAGAACCTCCCGACGACGTCGTCATATCCTTGTTTTCTATCCTCGCACCCCATATCCATCGCTGGCGCACCATTAAACTGTCCGCGTGGCACTACGACCACATGTATTTCTTGCTCAACACAGTTTCTGATCCATCCGTTTCCGCTGCTCCCCAACTCAAGACGCTGGACCTCCGTTACGACTGCGAATTTGACAGGCACGGGGACCTTAGCATGTCGAAGGACATCACCACCCTTTTCGGTGGCTCAGCGCCATTGCTCACACGGCTAGTCATTTGGAGGGTGCCTGTTGATTGGGAGCAACCATGGATCACATCCGCATCGAATCTTACAGATCTCGAGGTCTGCTTTCATCGAGAGCAAGGCCGCCCAACATGGGAAGAGTTTGCCACTATTTTGCGTGGTGCTCCAGCCCTAAAGAAACTCACTATACGCTGGTCAGGTCCCTCTGTGGACCCTACGGAGTGGTTGCTAGAGCAGTCCCCTGACGCTTCGGAAGCTCTCAATGCTCTCATCCATCTTCCTCAAGTAACGGATCTTCACTTTGCATTCCTTTCACAGGTGTATGCGACCGGGCTACTCCGCCACTTTTATCTTCCCGCGCTCAAAAAATTGGTCCTGGAGTTCTACAGCACTAGTAATACCCAGTTCGTCCACGCGCTCGCAGGACCGGCAACCTCGTTATATCCTGGCCAAACTCTGCCTTATAACTTGCTGAATCGCCTCGAACACCTCGCGATATACGGACTTCCCTGCCACATTGAATGCATCAAGATTCTCTATAGCGAACTTCACAGTCTCAGGTCACTCTACATATCGCTACAGGGCCTACCTCCACTGTTCCTGGACGTTCTTTGCGCACCGTGCTTGTTGATCCATATTGGGGACGTTTGGCTTCCTGGACTGGAGATGTTGCATGTCGTCGGAGCGTCTGGGGATGTTTTACGCAAGGTGGTCCAAAAGAGAATCAACATGGGAGCACCAATTGGTTCATTGTACGTCCAGAAGTCGAGAG
>JBBPJL010000587.1:0-15596 GCA_038088675.1 Xanthoconium separans | reverse complement strand
CTTAATGCAGAAAGACGACAATGGAGACCTGCACCTGTGCTCTTATCTATCCAAAACCCTGTTGGAAGCGGAAAGGAATTACGACATCTGTGGTGGGGAACTTCTCGCCATTATCCATGCCCTAGAGGAATGGAGACACTATCTCACTGGCACCGAACACGTAGTGACTGTTCTAACGGATCACAAAAACCTTACCTACAGTACTTTCGACAACCGCAGAACCTGTCCCGTCACCTTGCTAGATGGCAACTCTTCCTACAAGAATACAACCTGGCCTTCCAACACTGCCCTGGATCCCATATGGGCCCAGCAGATGCGCTATCTCGACCCGAAGGGGTTATTACAGAATCAGACAACACTGAGAAGATACTCCTCCTGTTACGCTTACCGTGACAACTGGAGTTAACTCAGTTGTGGAGAACGAAATAAAGAAGAAGCAGTGTTCTGTTTGATAGTCAACGACTTAAGCAAAGCGAAGTCGTTGATGTCATTACTCAACCCTAAAAGGGTTCTCTTGTAACAACGCGAAGTCCTAGTTCTTCACAGAGAGAAAGGAGAGGAATCCGAGCGAGAAGAGAGGGACTTCGAGCGAGGAGTACTCCAGTAAACATAGTATGAATTGCGTAGAACTAGATTGGGTTTCTACAAGTACAAGCTCGAGTATTTATATGATGCGCGGTTTAGCACGGACCATCGGGTCCCATAGAAAAGTTAAGTATTCCGTAAGTCGGAACGAGACGGACGAAAAGGAATAGGAAAGAAAATGGAATCCCGCTGTCCAGAAGAGCGGAATAGTAGCAAGCGGGAAGAAACGGGAGTCATACTCGGGAAGAATCGCCAAGTGACAGTACAGCATCATAGGGATAAATTGGAAGACATCGGATGGGAACAATTCCATTGTGAGGAGGGAATGAGTCCAAAAGGTGACAAAGAAAGAAATTAACGTAGCGTCAAAGAAAACCGTAACACCTCCCAGAACAGCTGTTTATCCGGACTATCGACGCCAAATTACGATCAAAACTCCTCACATCCACCCCATCAGATCCTCTAGTCTTAGAACAGTTAAGACTTCTCAGCACGGACCACGATAAGGTCCTGCCTACACGATTCAATAACCCTATGGACTGGGCTTATACCAACGGCGTTCTCTATTACAAGGGGCGTGCATACATACCGGATGTCCTCCTTCGCCATCGGCTAGTGGAAGCATGCCATTCCTCCCCACTCAGCAGACACAATGGTTATTTCTGCACCATTGCCTCACTAGAGAAGGATTATTGGTGGCCCGGAATGACTACATTTGTCCGCAAATATATCTCTGGCTGTGCTGTTACAGTTTTCCATTTGACGCTACGTTAATTTCTTTCTTTGTCATCTTTCGGACTCATTCCCTCCTCACGATGGGACCGTTCCCATCCGATGTCTTCTGGTTTATCCCTACGATGCTGTATTGTCACTTGGCGACTCTTCCCGAGTATGACTTCCATTTCTTCCCGCTCGCTACTATGTATTCCGCTCTTCCAGACAGCGGGACTCCATTTTCTTTCCTATTCCTTTTCGTCCATCTTGTTCTGACTTACGGAACACTTACCTTTCCTATGGGACCCGATGGTCCGTGCTAGATCTCGCATCGTATAAATACTTGAGCATTGTACTTGTAGAAACCCAATCTAGTTCTACGCAATTCATACTGTGTTTACTAGAGTACTCCTTGCTCGAAGTCCCCTCCTTCTCGCTCGGATTCCTCTCCCTTCTCTTTGCGAAGAACTAGGACTTCGCATCGTTACAAGAGAACCCTTTTCCTAAGGGTTGAGTACAACATCGACGACTTCGCTTTGCTTAAGTTGTCGACTATCAAACAGAACACTGCTTCTTCTTTGTTTTGTCCTCCACAACTGAGTTAACTCCAGTTGTCATGGTAAGCGTAACAAAAGAACTAGATTTCTAATAGGTCCTGTTCCTTAACAGAAGACACTGCCCATCATATCGTGGTTTCGTGTCCAGGTCTGGTTGATCCCTTCTGTGGGAGTTTCTTTGGTTTGATAGGTTGGCAGATCTTCCAGGTAGATTTCTTGGAGGGATTTGGCCATTTCCTTTACTTCATGTCCTTTTGCAACCAGCTGCTCTATCATCCTGATTGCTTCATTCTTTTCCTCTTTTTCCACAGGTTTGTCCTCAACAACCTGATTTTGCACGGGAGGTCATGGGAGTGGTTTGTCCGATCGGGGTCCGGATCTCCAATTTCTGGATCCTTTGTAGTTATTCTTGTGGTTCCTAGTGGAACATCCTGGTTTCTTGCATATGAAGCATTTGCCTTCTCTCATGAGTTTGGCCCTTTCTACAGGGGAGAGTCGAATATAGTCAACATCCATGGCGTTGGGGTCATGAGTGTGGGTGGAGGTGGATCTGTATCCTCCGAATCCGGGTTTCCTTCCTCGGATATCCCTGATGCGCTAAGTTTGGTGGGTGAATTTCCCGGCTGCTTTGATCCATGCATCGACAGTGAGAGGCTCTTCGTTTGAGCCTAGTACTTTTTGCATAAGGTCATCATGTACTCCATGACTGAAGGTCTCACAAAGAGCGGATTGATCAATGATTCCGGATTGGGCTGCTAGGAATTTGAATTCGGAGGCGAACTTGTTAAAAGCTTCTTCAGTGTTAGGTCCTTGGCGGATGGAATAGAGTTTCCTCCTGGCCAAGGATGTCTCGTTGTGAATGGACATCATGCCCCGAAAATCATTTTTGAACTTTTCCCAGGTTTGGTCTGCTTCTGGGATTTGTTTCTTGTCCAGTCTTTCATAGTATCCTTCGGAGAATGTTCTTCCTTTGCCCTTACTCATCCTATTTAGGGCAGTGACAATCTTTGCTTGATCATTGTACTTTGGGTTAATGGTGAAGTATGCATCCATGGCATGAAGCCACCAATTGGCATCTATGCTGTTACCAGAGAATTCATCTGGCAGTCCTGCCTTTGGTTTGGGCATTTTGTCTTCCGAGTCGGAATCAACCGGTAATGGTTCGGGTGTTTCCGGAGGGGGTGGGTCAAACCAGTCAAGGGGTTCTACTCTTTCCAGAGATGGTTCTTGTTCTTCAGGGATAGGCTCAGGGAGGACTTCTTGAATGCTCTCAGGGGGTGGTTCAATTGTCCGGGTGGAGGGTCCAGGTGTAGAGAAGGGTAGAGGTCGTGATGGGAGGTAGTGTGAAGGTCTTCCTGCTGCGATATTCTGATCCCTTATCCTTTCCTGAGCTCGTTTATAAATCCCTTTTTCGTCAAGAGAGCTATATCGTTTGGGGAGGGGAAGGTAGTCTGGGTGTTCTTCTGGTAACTTCCAGAGTTCTGGTAGTCCTGACGAAGGTACTGGTGGTGGTGATGGGTCCACAGTGGTAATGGGTTCAGGGGAAGACGAGGGAGCTCGGAACCACGAAATGATGGACTGGTGGTTGGCCTTCTGTTAGGAAACAGGGCCTGGTCACAAATCTAGTTCTTTTGTTACGCTTACCGTGACAACTGGAGTAAACACAGTTGTAGAGGACGAAATAAGAGTAGCAATGTTCTGTTTGATAGTCGACGACTTAAGCAAAGCGAAGTCATCGATGTCGTACTCAACCCTAAGTGAAGGGTCCTCTTGTAACGACGCGAAGTCCGAGTTCTTTGCAAGGAAAGAGAGGAAAGACACGAGCAAGAAGTCAGGGACTTCAAGTGAATGGAACTCCAGTAAATGCGGTATGAATTGCGTAGAACTAGATTGAGTTGTTACAAGTACAGGACTCGAATATTTATACGATGCGAAAACTAGCACGGACCATCGGGTCCCATAGGAAAGGTAAGTGTTCCAGTAGTCGGAACAAAGCGGAAGAAAAGGAAACGGAAAGGAAACGGAATCCCGCTGTCAGGAAGAGCGGAATAGTAGCGAGCGGGAAGAAACGGGCATCATACTCAGGAAAAGTCACCAAGTGACAATACAGCATTGTATGGGATAGAACTGGAAAACATCGGATAGGGATGGTTCCTATCGTGAGGAGTGAAAGAGTTCAAGAGTAGTGAAGAAAAATAAACGTGCCAGTCACAAAACCATAACAGCTTGTCATCTACATGGACGACCTCCTCATCTTCTCCCCTGACGATACCACCCACACTGAACAAACCAAATGAGTCCTTCAACGGATGGTCGAGCTCAATCTCCACCTCAAACTGGAGAAATGCAAATTTGCCACCAACGAAGTCAAATATCTTGGCATGATCATAAAACCCAGGATAATCGCAATGGACCCTGTCAAACTTGACAGCATTGCCTCTTGGCCCACACCGGCCAAAGTCAAGGATGTCCGATCCTTCCTTGGTTTCGCCAACTTCTACCGCCGCTTTATCCCCAACTACTCCACCATCGCTCGCCCCCTCATCGACCTCACCAAGAAAAGCCTCCCCTGGAACTGGTCATCCGCCTGTGACCAAGCCTTTGCTGCCCTAAAAAGACTATTCCTATCTAAACTGGTCCTCCACCTCCCCGACATCACCCAACCCTTCACTATTGCCACCAATGCCTCCAAATGGGCCTCCGGCGTCATCCTTCTTCAGACCGACACCAACAGAGCTTGGCACCCTTGTTCCTACCTCTCAAACTCCTTCTCCCCCACTGAACGAAACTACAACGTGTATGATCAGGAACTCCTCACCATTATGAACGCCCTAAAAGTGTGGCGACACTATCTCCACAGGTCCCCCTTCCCAGTCCAGGTCTTCACCGACCACAAGAACCTCACGTACTTCCATCAACCCCAGAACCTTAACCACCACCAAGCCTGATGGTTATTGGACCTCGCTGACTTTGACCTCAAAATGGTTCATGTCCCTGGAAAACTCCTTTCTGGCCCCGATGCCCTCTCTCGCCGCCCCGATTTCATCCTATCCGATGAAACTGACAACGAACAAACCACCCTCCTTCCTACTTCCTTGTTTGTAAACCTCATCGATATTCCCCTTACCAAATGTCTCGCCAAAGCAGGAGAGTCAGATTCTGTCCTCCTCTCTGCACTTCAATCCCTCGATGGTACCATTCCCCCAGCATTCCGATCCTGCCTCTCAGATTGGAAATTCGATAATGGCATCCTTACCTTTCAAGGCCGTGTCTACATCCCTGCCAACGAAGTCCTTCGCCACTCTATCGTCCAATCCCATCATGACCACGAATCTGCCGGTCACCCCGGATACCTCAAAACCCACCAACTCGTCTCCATGGAGTATTGGTGGCCAGGCCTCACCCACTTTGTCCGAAAATATGTCGAGGTTGTGCTACGTGTCAGCAAAACAAGGCTAACACACACCCCACTGTGCCCCCTCTCATCCCCATTAAATCCTCCACCCTTTGCCCCTTCCAACAGATCTTGTGCGATCTCATCACAGATCTCCTCCTCTCCTCCAGCTTCGATTCTCTTTTGGTCATGGTTGACCAAGGCCTTACTAAAGGGGTAATTCTCTGCCCTACTAAGAAAACCGTCACTGCTGAAGGCATCGCCACTCTTTTCTTCCATAAAGTCTACACCCGCTACGGACTTTATGACAAAATCATCTCCGACCGCAGACCACAATTCGCATCCACCTTCGCTAAAGAACTTGGGAAACTCCTTGGATACAACCTCGCCCTCTCTACCGCCTACCACCCCCAAACTGATGGAGAAACTGAACGTGTGAATCAGGAAGTAGAGACTTACCTTCGGATCTTCTGTGGAAGCAATCCCACCTTATGGTCCAACTTGATCTCCCATGCAGAATTCGCCCATAATCACCGCCCTCACTCTGTCACCGGCAAATCCCCATTCTTCCTCACAATGGGATATGAACCCCAACCCCTTCCTTCGGTGATCCCCAAGATCAATGTTCCCGCCGTAGAAACCCGTCTCCGTCAACTTGACGAGGCTCACAAGGAAGCTCTTGCTGCTCACAACCTCGCCTGCTATGACATCCCAAAACCACCACTCATTTACCCCATTCTCCAAAGGCAACAAGGTCTGGCTGGAAGCCAAGAACCTGAAACGACAACTCACTCATGTCAAATTCTCCCCCAAACAGGAAGGACCCTTTATCATCACCAAGGTCTTATCCCCTTTAGTTTATCAACTCCGCCTTCCCACCACCTGGAAGATCCATCTGGTCTTCCACACTTCCCTCTTATCGCCCTATCGCTAAAATAACGTCCATGGCCCAAACTTCCCAGCGCCACCACCTGACTTAATTTCTGGCAAAGAAGAATACAAAATTGAGAAGGTTCTACGCCACCATGGAACTCTGTCCTCCTGTTCCTTCCTAATCTGATGGAAAGGATATTTGGCTGAAGAAGCCTCTTGGGAACCAGAAAGGAATCTGTCCCACACCCAAGACGTCCTCAACGACTATAAAAGACTCCACCCCTCCATCTTTCCCCCCATCATCTCTCCATCACAAACCACCAAATGCACCACCCACTCCACTTCGAAATAAATCATGACCTCTATTTCCTCAGTCTCCTCCATCACTCTTACCTCCTCCATCACCCCTACTTCTCGTCCCTCCTCCCCCACATCCACCTCTGTTGAAACCGGCTGGATCACCGCCGCCACCGACTCTCATGTCTATTCCCCCACCTCTGTCTCTATCTCTACCTCCACCAAACCCCCAGTTAAACCTGTTGACGTCACCTACTTCGCCCTGAAATATAAGGACAAACCCACTGAGACCAATATAGCTAACCTCACTGAACTCCTCACCGACTCCTGTCTCATCTCTACCATCAACGGCCTCCTCAATACCCATTCTCCCCTCTTCTCCCTTAAACAAGCCTACATCCAAGCACTCTGTATCGAAGCATATGTCTTCACCGCCTCCCCTGACGCTCGCATCAGCACCATTAGCGGTGCCCTCGGAACAATAAAAAATAACCTTCTCTCTGAACTCCACCTTGCTATGCACCAGCTAGAAATGACCCCATTCCTCATAGACGTCAACCGATACCTTCAGGAGACACACAAACACAACAACCCCTCCACCAGATACCCTTCCCCTTCCCCCTTGACCAACAAGGACATCCTCGCTTTGGACCACGTCAAACAAAATTATGCCTTCCTAGCTGGGTTAATTCCCCTTCCCTCGTCACACCCCCGGTATAATGACACCTGTCATCTATGCCACCACCTTGGACATTTCAAATGAGACTGCTGGCTTTTCCAGTGCAACCAATGCCAAGTGTTCGCCCCCGGGCACGTACCCACCACCTGTCCCCTCAGAAACTTTGTCCCTACCATCCCCCAACGTACCCCTCGATGAACCCCTTCCTACCCCACCCCCATCCCAGTACCCGCCCCTGTTCCCCTAGCAACTATAGTCCAATGGTACCGAAGCTATGGGGAACCGATTGGTTCTTCTGACAAACACCCTTCCCCGCCTACTTCCTCTTCGTCAAACCGACCCACCACTCACCCTGTTCGCCGCACTCGCCGCCAACGCCCTCGTTGTCATCGTGGTCCCTCTCCCCCAACCCCAACCCATCCCTACACCAGGGAACGATCCATACCCCATGACTACGATACTGACTATGACAATATCTTCAATGCCGCCATTACTGGCTCCCCCAACCTCTACACGAGGGACCTTTACTGAAAGTCTTTGTAGTAACTTTGACCCTAGTACGGGGGTAATGTTATGATTTTTCCAAGTTCTCTTTTTCCTTTTGTCACATATACGGACTTATCTTTCCTTTCTTCTAACGATGACTCATCCATCCCATGACTTGGTGCTTACAGTATCTTCCCACTTGCTTCATCATCGTTTTCTCCCATCATTTCCAGAACATTCCAACCTGACATGTCACTTGACCACGCAGTTCTTACTCATACTGACTAAACATCACATGACCCTTCTACGATGTTCTATCCTTGCTTAGTCATAGAACCTGTAATAGTATATAAACCCTGGTACCCCCTCGCTGATTCCTCAGCTTGGGCTCCCAGTATATATCCTTTGCTCTCCTCTAGCCTCGTCTCTTTAAAGTCCTTGTCCTACTTGTTGAGTGGATGCTCTAGTCTTTAGTCCTCTAATTGTCTGTCGCAGTGTGCACAGACCCCTTGTCCCTCTAGTCTCTAGTCCTTCAAGGAATCCCAAACCCTTGATCCTATGACAAACATTGTCTAAGGTCTCTAACCCCAGAACCTTTAACTCTAGTCTGGGCTATGCTCACGACGAGTGTAACACCTCCCAAACTCCACACAAACTGGAGGTTGTGTTGACCCTACTTGTGCACTCAAGGAGATTCATCTCAACATGTCTGCTCTCTTAGACCCCCATTCCCTTATGCCCCCAGTCTCTATTATCTCCTATGACATCCCTGATTTCCCTGTGCTTGTAGACTCTGGATCCTCCGATTGTTTCATAGATACATCATTCGTTAATAAACATCACCTTCAGACCTACTCCGTAACCCTGCTACAACTCTGCCTCTTCGATGGAACAACCAACTCTACCATCACTCAAGCTATCAACCTCTCTGTCCATTTTAAAACCAGTGATATCACTCTGTTGACATTCTATGTTACTCTGTTGGATAGATCATGTTCTCTTGTTCTAGGACACAACTGGCTTACCTGCTTCAATCCATTGATTGACTGGGTCTCAAGCAGTATCTCATTCTGAACACCTGAAAATGCCATGCCAACAACCCCGAGCTCAACCCCAACGGCCTCAGACTTACCTCTGACGATCAACCCTACCCCCAATCCACCACATTTCTCTGATCACAAAGCCCTACCCATTGTGCTCATCAGTGCACCTGTGTTTGCACTAGCATGTCACCTGGAAGGCTCTGTACAATTCAGCATACAACTCCACCCCAAGGACACCAAACTCTGCTCCACTTCAGCCAACCCCGATCCTTCAGCCAACCTCTCCAAAGTCCCTTCGGAGTATCATGACTTCACTGATGTGTTCAGTAAAAACAAAGCTTCCAAGCTTGCCCCACATCGCGAGCATGACTTAAAGATCGATTTAGAAGAAGGAGCATCTCCTCCCTTGGGCACCATCTATTCCCCCTCTCCCTCCAAGCTTGAGTCACTCTGTGCATTCCTAGATGAGCACCTAGCTATGGGTTTCATTTGACCTTCTACCTCTGCTCATGCTGCTCCAGTCCTCTTTGTCTGCAAGAAGGATGGGTCACTCCGCCTTTGCGTTGATTTTCAAAGACTCAACAAGATCACAAAGAAAGACTGCTACCCCTTACCCTACATCTCCAACCTCTTAGACGCCCCCAGTCAAGCCAAGATTTACACCAAAATCGATCTCTGCCACACCTACCACTTAGTCTGCATCGCTGATGGAGATGAGTGGAAAAAGTCTTTTCACACTCACTATGGCTCTTACAAGTGGCTAGTAATGCCCTTTGGACTTACAAATGCTCCTGCAGTGTTCCAGCAGTTTGTCAACACCATCTTCGCTGATCTACTAGATGTTTGCATTATAGTCTACCTGGACAACATTCTCATTTACTCCAAAGACAAGGCCTCCCACACAGAGCATGTCAGAGAAGTACTCCACCGACTCCACAAACACAGGCTTTACGCCAAACCCAAGAAATGTGAATTCCACACTACTTCAACAGAATACCTTGGTTATTGCCTATCTCTGAATGGACTTACCATGTACACTGAGAAGGTCAAGGCCATCCAAGATTGGCCCAAGCCTCATAAAGTCAAGGATATTCAATCATTCTTAGGTTTCACCAACTTTTATCAGCATTTCATCCACTCCTACTCTGATATTGTTGTTTCTTTGACTCACCTCACTTGCAAAAGTACTCCTTGGGTTCTCTCAGATGACTGTCACTCCACCTTCAACTGCCTTAAAGACACCTTCACCTCTGCTCCTATTCTTACTCATTGGATGCCTGACACTCCTCTCATAGTAGAAACCAATGCTTCAGATTATGCCATTGCTGGCATTCTCTCACTCCGCTACATGGTGTTACGCTTACTGCGAGCCGATGCCCTAGCAAAGTTAGTCGCAACCATTCGTGTGATGAGAGAAGAGATGAGCAGTGATACAACCTTATGTACTGCGAGCCAACCGGCCCAGCTGAGTACCATCTCTTGTGTAAAGGAGGTCAAGCACGGATGTGCAAGACTGTCAAGGAGTCTTGAGGGTACAAGCGCAAGCTAATGCCTTGAAGAGCCAGAAGACGAAGTCGTGAAATAGAGGCAATATCAAGAGTGGACAAGACTCGAGAGAAATCCCTCTACCAGTACACCAGTGAACAAGGATGGATTATGAGCACCGAAGTGCAGTAGTGATACAGGCAGGTATCCTGGCGTAGAACTAGCTTAGAGATACCAGTGAACAAAGGTACCTCTATATATACTATCCTGAATGGTGCACAGACCATCAGGGCAAAGGGTGATCCAGGGGATCTATCAGGCAATGCGCAACGATGACTCAAAAAGAACCACGAAACCACAGTACGAGTGACTATTCCGAAACTAGGGAAGTACACGAGTTG
Source organism: Xanthoconium separans (assembly GCA_038088675.1). Classification (NCBI taxonomy): domain Eukaryota; kingdom Fungi; phylum Basidiomycota; class Agaricomycetes; order Boletales; family Boletaceae; genus Xanthoconium; species Xanthoconium separans. Next base: position 5,082 of record JBBPJL010000587.1, on the reverse strand, counting down.
AACTAGGTCCTTATATACTTGAGGGATAAGGATAACGTGACTAAGAAGGAACACAGAGACCATATGGGGGGACCAATAGAATGGAAGGGAGTTTGAGAAGGAAGGTGGAGTCGATATCGATCGATCGAGCGGAGGTGGAAAGATATGGGAATGAACGAAAGGATACAGGAGTGACCGGAAGGATATGGGAGCGACCGGAAGGATACGGGAGCGACCGGAAGGATACGGGAGCGACCGGAAGGATACGGGAGCGACCGGAAGGATACGGGAGCGACCAGAAGGATACGGGAGTGACCGGAAGGATACAGGAGCGACCAGAAGGATACGGGAGCAACCGGGAAAGAGAATTCCTGACATTACCCCCTTCTCAAGGGTTGATGTCCACGGAGACAAGGGGCGCAATTTCGAAGAGTGACGAGGGTAGATAGTTGAGACGTGAGCGGAAGGCAGCGAATTCAGCGGTGCAGAAGAGAGGGGATGGGGTCGGCAAGGGCTTGTTACGACAAATTGGACATAAGCAATGAGGATCTGAATCTTGTATATGGGGGCAAAGTTGCATCTTGGTCCGAGGACGTGGAGCGGTGGGATGTAGGTGGTGGAACTGCGCAACGGCGTCGCGTGCATTAGACAGCTCATTGTCGCGTTTCCATTTGTGTTCCTCGTGCGGGAATCCTCGCCAATGAATGAGATATTTGATGTGCCCCTGTCGTTCATGAGAGTCGAGAATGCTGTCGATTTCCTGTTCTTCGTGCTGCGACACAAGCTCAGGAGGCGGGGGTGGTGCAACTTTCTGCGAGAGGAACGTGCCTGGCGTGTAAGGCCACAAGAGGCATTCATTGAAAACCGGGTGGATTCCTTTCCACGATCTGTTGAGTTTCAGCTTGTAGGCGCCAGGGCCTACCTTGCCAAGTACCTTGAAGGGGCCATAGCGTTTATCGTCAAGCTTGTGGGACGGTCGGTCGCTATGGATGTTAGTCGCCTCAAGAAGGATGAGAGCGCCAGGTTGGTATTTGCGTCGTTCGCGTGTGTGTTGATTGTGGAAATGCTTCATGTCTGCCGCAGCGTGTTCCAGAGCTACATGTGCTTCATCATGGACGTGATGCATGTGTTTGGTGAAGTCCTCGGCCAACGCATTGCGAACAGTTCGTCGTCGATCGACTCCAATGAGAGGTTGTTAGCCATAATGGAGCTGGAATGAAGAGTGGCCGGTTGCGCTGGAGCTACCCTGGTTGTGGGCGAATTCCGCAAGGGGTAGCCACTTGGTCCAGTCCGTTTGTCTGTGGTTCACGTAGAGACGTAGATATTGTTCGATCCCCGCGTTGAAGCGCTCCGTCTGTCCATCCGTCTGAGGATGGTATGCTGTAGATGGGTTGGCCTCAATCTTGAGCAGGGCATAGAGGTCGCGCATGAAGGACAAGACGAACTGGGGCCTGTGGTCAGAGATAACCTTAGACAGCGTTCCGTGGAGCTTGAAGATGTGGTCACGGAAAATCTTGGCAACACCAAGAGCTGTGATGGTGTTGTGTGCAGGGAAGATGTGGATCATCTTGGAGAAACGATCAACGACATTGAGAATGGTGTTCTTCCTGTTTGACTCTGGTAGTGGGCCGATGATGTCGACCGAGATGACTTCCCATGGGGCCGAAGGTATTTCATTGGGGTGTAAGGGAGTTGTCGAGGAGATAGATTTGGGTTTGACCTTCTGACATCGGTTGCATCCTTGTATGTAGCGTTTGACGTCGTGCTGTATGCTGGGCCAGTAATACTTGTCCATGATGAGGTCGCGTGTTTGTCGGACGCCTGGATGTCCCGTGAGTGGGTGGTTGTGATGTTCCTTGAGGATGCGTTCCCGTATGGTTTGTTCTCGAGGAATGTAGAGCAAGTCCCTCCAGTGGACCACACCATCTCGTTCGGTTCATAGGGAGTCTTTTCTGGTGAGACCCTCCTTGACGTATCGCTCCCTTTTGTATTGGTTGTTGTGGATGGCGGCCTCAATGGAGTCCGGGTGTGGTGAGACATCCCGGATCGCTTCGCCTCCACTAGGTTTCTTTGGGGGTTCGGCGAGTTGTGTGGTCTGCGCAATTTTTTGTTCCTCATTGATGAATAGGTGATCAGGGAGGAGGATTTGTTGCAAGTTGTCGGACTCTACCCCCTTCTCATGATCGGGTCAGCGGGACAGCGGGTTGGTGGGATTCGTGTTGCCTGGCTGATGTGATAGCATGAAGTTGTATTCCTGCAGGATCTGTTGCCAGTGCGCCTGGCGTCGGGATAGGTCCTGAGGCTTGCGGAAGAAAGCTAGATTTTTATGGTCAGTGAGAATTTCGAAGGGGAGATGGGCACCAAGCAGGTAATGGCGCCACTCCTTCAGCGAAGCGATAATTGCCAGCATCTCCAGGTGGGCCGCGTGGTAATTGCGTTTGGCTTCATTGAGGGATTTGGACATGAAGGCAATCGGCCGCCAGAGAGAGTCCTGATGTTGGGAGAGGACGGTGCCCAACCCGACACCTGAAGTGTCAGTTTCGACGTGGAATTGATCGTGATCAGTGGGCATAGCAAGGGTTGGTGCATTGCAGAGGCAGTCCTTCAGCTGAGCAAATGCCGAGCGACACGTCTCATCCCACACGAATTCTCTATTGACTGAAGTCAGTGCATTGAGCGGGCGAGCGATTTGAGAAAGGTTTTTAATGAAACGACGGTAAAAGTTCAAGAAACCGAGGAACCCGCATAGTTCCTTTTTGGACTTGGGCTCCGGCCAGTCATGGATGGCCGCGACCTTCGTGGGGTCCATCTTGACCTTGTTGTGGGCGACGACGAGTCCAAGGTATTCGGTTTCCGAACATTCGAAGTCGCATTTTTCATGTTTTAGGTAAAGTTTGTTGTCGTGTAGGATTTGCAGGACTTCATGGACAACCACCTGGTGTTCGGCCAGGGTGGTCGTGTAAATCATGATGTCGTCCATGTAGATGATGACTTTTCCCTGGTTGATGAGGTCGCGGAACAGGTGGTTCATCATTGTCTGAAATGTAGTGGGTGAGTTGGACAGCCCAAAGAACATCACAAGGGGTTCGAAGAGGCCACAATTGGTGCGGAATGCCGCTTTCCACTCATCTCCTTTGACCAGGCAGACGTTATTATACCCCCACCGGATGTCGAGCTTTGTGAAGTATTTAGCAGTTTTTAACCTGTCAATGAGTTCAGAGATCAGCGGGAGTGGATAACGATTTTTCACGCTGATCACGTTCAACTTGCGATAATCTTGAACCGGGCGTAGCTTCCCATCCTTCTTTTTCACAAAGAAGAACGCGGACGCAAAGGGGGATTTAGATGGGCGGATGCGTCCCGACTGGAGGTTCTCTTTGAGGAACACATCGAGCTCGCGCTGTTCATTGGGTGAAAGATTGTACGTTTTACAATCAATGATGTGGTCACCTGGTAGAAGCTCGATGGCATGATCCCAGGGTCACCGTGGTGGCAGCTCGTCAAAGTTTTCTTTGGCAAAGACGTCTTCGTAGTTGTGGTAGTGGTGCGGGACAGCGTCCTTGAAGCCCTTTTTGGGCTTTTGTTGATTGGCGGCTGTGGCGATGTCAGTAGGCACATTGCGGAGATACGAATCGACATTTAGCTGGAAGAGGTGTTCCCCTGCATGAATGTCCGCCCCTTCTTTCGCTTCATCGTCATCGTCCTCACAGTCAATCAGCGTGGGAACATGGTCGTTTTTGCAACGGAATTCAACTATGCCCCGTTTCCAGTTGATGTTCGGGTTGTGCAGTTTCAGCCAATCGTGACCTAGGAACACTGTGTTGGTGCCAAGGTTCGTGACTGCAAGTGCAATCTGTTCAGAGTGGCCTTGGATATCGAGCTCAACAATGACAAACTCCTCGATACGGCCAGCCGAGTTTTGAGTCCCATCAGCATTGTAGACTGGGATTGGTCGTGGGAGTGCATGGGTGTTCATATTCTTCTCGATAACAAAGCTGCGATCAATTGATGACCCCGTACACCCAGAGTCAACGAGTGCCTGAATCGTGAATTCGCGCGCATCATTGGTGATGAGGTGTGCGGACAATTTGAGTGAATTGGATGATGATGTTGCCCGGCGAACAAACTTGGGACGTTGTTGGAGGTCGAGTAGAACCCAGTGGGCGTCATCAGCGTCCAGGGCACGGAGATCTGTCAACAGCGAGGCGTCAACCTTGTCAAATCGTGAGTCATGTACAAAGGAACGCAGGTGGTTGAGAGCGGGTGACTCATCGGGACCATAAATCACGGATTTGATCCATTGTATTGACCAAGGATCGACAGTGTTTACCCAGGTCATTTGGCCGTTCCTCCTGACATGCCTCTTGGGAGGGTGAGGAGTCTTGGACGTTATAGGCGAAGTATTTGATAGGGTAGGAGTGGGATTGTGCTGGCGGTCGCCTCGGTGTCGTTTAGAGGTTTTCGTTTGGTGACGAAGAGAGGTGTCAGCCACATGGGGAAGACAAGAGGAAGTCTCACGATTCATCTTAGAAGGAGCGGGGGTTGAGGTTTCATTGGAGGGTTCAGTTTTTGAGATGGTCACTTCATTGTTGAGTACTGCGAAACAATTATGAAACGAGGCTGACGACGTACATGGAGGGGACATATTGATGACTGCGAGGCGCTGGACGTGGAGGGCATCATCGTTGCCATGGTGGTGGTGGTTCCAGTACCCAAACTCCTTGGGGTGAAGTTCTTGGGTAAGGTTGGGGTCTTATCCCAGCCATGTTTGCAGTCAGCGATCTTGGTGAGGACTTGATCTGCACGGATGAGGGCGTCGACCCATTTGGCGAACGAGTTGGAGTTCAGGAGGCGGGTTGGGAGCGCTCGATGTATTCGACAACATCGTTGTGGGTCCCGAGTCGTAGTAGGTGTATGAGGGTGTGGGCATGCGTGAAGATGTTGTACTCAGCTTCGATGATGAGCTGCTTCATTCGAACAACGAAATCTTCAACCGTCTCCTGCCTTCCTTGGCGAAGCTCCAATAACTTCTTTTCCGCAATGCGATGTAGGGTGACAGGTTGGAAGTTGATGTGGAGCTTTTCGGCGAACTCATCAAAGGTG
>JBBPJL010000586.1:0-15599 GCA_038088675.1 Xanthoconium separans | reverse complement strand
ATTACTGGAGTTCCACTCGCTCGAAGTCTCCTACTTCTCGCTTGTGTCCTTTCATCTCCTCTCTGCGAAGAACTAGGACTTCGCGTCGCCACAAGAGGACCCTATCTTTGGGTTGAGTGTGACATCGTCGACTTCGCTCTGCTTAAGTCGACGACTATCAAACAGAACATTGCTTCTTTCTGATCTCGCTCTCCACAACTGAGTTAACTCCAGTTGTCGCGGTAAGCGTAACAAAAGAACTAGATTTCTGATCAGGTCCTGTTCCTTAACAGAAGACCCTACCCATCATATCGTGGTTTCGCGCCCCTTCGTCTTCTCCAGAGTCTCCACCAGCCGTGGATCTCCCATCGTCTTCCTCATCGTCCATCCCCAGGCTTCCTGATCTTTGGAAGCTTCCTACCGGACATCCAGACTATCTTCCACTCCCCAGGAGACTTGCCCCCCTTGAAGAGAAAGGAAATTACAGAAGAGCTCAGGAAAGAGTTCGGGAATCAAACCTTGCTGAAGGGAGACCAGGACACGCCCTTCCACCTTGCCCCTTCATCCCAGTTGGCGTCGTCCTACCCCCTCCAGAACCAATTACTGAACCAACTCCCGAACCCGTCCAAGAGTTTCAGATTGAGGACAAAGACAGGTTCGGATACATCGATTGGTCCGCACCTGCCTCTCCGGTACAACCCAAACGAATCCCTCTTCCTCCCGACCCAGAAACAGACTCCGAAGACGAAATGCCCGAATTAAAGGCCGGACTACCTGATGAGTTCTCCGGAAACGGCATCGATGCCAACTGGTGGCTCCACGCCATGGACACGTACTTCACCATAAATCCAAAGTACAATGACGAAGCAAAAATCGTCACTGCCCTGAATAGAATGAGTAAGGGCAAAGGAAGAACGTTCTCTGAAGAATATTACGAACGAATGGCCAAAAAACTGATCCCAGAGGAAGACCAAACTTGGGAAAAGTTCAAGGTCGATTTCTGGGGCATGATGTCTATACACGACGAGACATCTTCGGCTAGAAGAAAACTCTATGCCATTCGCCAAGGGGCCAACACCGAGGAAGCTTTTAACAAGTTCGCCTCCGAGTTTAAACTCTTGGCTGCTCAATCAGGAATCATTGATCAATCCGCTCTTTGCGAGACCTTCAGCAGAGGAGTACACGATGACCTTATGCAAAAAGTCTTGGGTTCAAACGAAGAACCACTCACTGTCGATGCATGGATCAAAACGGCCGGAAAGTTTGCCCGCCAAAATGAGCGCATCAGGGATATCCGAGGAAGAAAACCCGGATTCGGAGGATATGGATCTTCCTCCAGCAGTAACCGAGATCCAAACGCCATGGACGTCGACTACATCCGACTCTCCCCTGTAGAAAGGGCCAAACTTATGAGAGAAGGAAAGTGCTTCATATGTAAGAAGCCAGGATGTTCCACCAGGAACCACAAGAATAATCAGAAAGGATCCGGAAACTGGAGATCCGAACCTCGCTTCGACAAACCCCTACCACGTCCACCCGTACAAAACCAGGTTGTCGAGGACAAACCCGTGCAGAAAGAAGAAAAGAACGAGGCAATCAGGATGATAGAACAGCTGGTTGCTAAGGGACATGGAGTAAAGGAAATGGCCGAGTCTCTCCGAGAAATTTACTTGGAGGATCCACCAAACTACCAGGCCAAAGACACCCCCACAGAAGGGATCAACCAGACTTGGACCACGCCCAAAAGGGGTGCAAAACTCTCGGAAGAAAGGGTAAAACAGCGACTCAAGGATTTTTAGACAGGCGTCGAGGACCGACTACTCGAACGCCTAGAACAAACCCCATTGTAACTACTATAGAGGAAAAGTCAATTTTGATACCTCTACAAGTGTCTGCAATGGGGGGAGTTCATGTCAGACAAACCACCGCCTTGATCGACTGTGGAGCAACATCCTGCTTCATGGACGAAGCCTACGCACGAAGGAATCAATTCCCCTTTTTCTGGCTCGCTGAACCCCGAGAAGCATACAATGCGGACGGGACCATAAACAGATCTGGAACTATCCGCTATCGCACCCGAATAACCATCTATATCCAAGGAGTCCCTCGAAACCAAGACTTCTTCATTGTACAATGTGGAAAGCAGAACATGATCCTGGGAATGACCTGGCTCACTGAAGTCAACCCCCTCATTGATTGGTCCTCTGGAACTGTGGAAATAAATGGCGACCCTCACCTCCCTTCTCGACGACAACCAATACACCAAAGATATCTGCTAAGAGCCATGGGGCTCGACATGGATGATCGCATCGAGCGACACATCTATAAAAGAAAAGGATTAGGAGAATACCTCCCTAAGAAAGAGTGGATACAACGGACCACTCTCTCTACCCAACTCGCACAAGAAGCCGGAACTACGAAAACCGAACTACCAAAAGAGTACCAACGGTACAAAAAGGTTTTTGAGGAACCATCCAACAAACTCCCACCTAGAAGAGCCTTCGATCACAAAATTGAACTCACCAAAGACTTCGTACCCAAAAGGGGGAAAGCATACCAATTAAACCCTGCGGAACAAGAAGCCTGTAAGAAGTTCATCGAGGAACATCTAGCCTCAGGAAAGATAGAACCATCCAAATCCCCCCAAGCATCTCCTTTCTTCTTCGTCCAGAAGAAAGATGGAAAACTCCGTCCCTGTCAAGATTATCGATATCTTAATTCCCAGACAGTAAAGAACGCCTACCCTCTACCACTCATAGGCGATCTCATCGATAAACTCAACGAATCAGAACTATTCACTAAAATGGACGTACGATGGGGATATAACAATATTCGAATTAATCCTGCAGATAAATGGAAAGCCGCTTTCATTACGCCTTATGGGCTCTACCAACCAACGGTGATGTTCTTCGGGATGTGCAACTCTCCAGCCACCTTCCAAGCCTATATGAACGACACCTTTGCTGACATGATCGCCGAAGGATGGTTGGTCATTTACATGGACGATCTCCTCATCCATTCCAAAAATGACCCGAAGTTACATGAAGAACGAACAAGGAGAGTACTAGCCCGAATGGAAGAACAGAAGCTCTTCCTCAAACTAGAAAAATGTACCTTTGCAGCAAAAGAAGTCGAATATTTAGGCATGGTGGTAGGAAATGGAAAAGTCCAGATGGACAAAACCAAGGTAGACGCTATCAAAGATTGGAAACCCCCTCAATCTGTAACTGCGGTTCGGTCCTTCCTTGGATTCTGTAACTTCTACCGAAAGTTTATTCCCGGGTTCTCCGACATTGCTCGTCCCCTCAATGACCTCACTCGGAAGACCACAAAATGGGAATGGACAGCCCTCCATCAAAAAGCCTTCGAACAGCTCCGGGATACTTTCTTACGCCGCCCTGTGCTCACTATGCCCGACACGACAAAACCCTTTACCCTTATGACCGACGCCTCTCTTGTTGCCACCGGAGCAGTCCTAATGCAGAAAGACAGCAATGGTGACCTTCACCCATGTTCCTATCTGTCAAAAACCCTTTCAGAAGCAGAAAGGAACTACGACATCTACGATAGGGAACTTCTTGCTGTCATCCACGCCTTGGAAGAATGGAGACACTACCTCACTGGAACCGAACAAATGGTTACCATTCTAACGGACCATAAAAACCTCACCTACTTTCGGCAACCACAAAATCTATCCCGCCGCCATGCCAGATGGCAGCTCTTCTTACAAGAATACAATTTGGTCTTCCAACACTGCCCTGGATCCCAAATGGGACCAGCGGACGCATTATCTCGACCGGAGGGAATCACTACTATTTCTGATAACACCGAAAAAGTACTCCTTCCAGAACAACTATTCATCCGAACAATTGATGCCGAACTACGCTCCAAACTCCTCACTTCCACCCCATCGGATCCCCTTGTCCTGGAACGATTGAAGCTTCTCAGCACGGACCACGATAATGTCCTCCCTACCCGCTTCAACAACCCTATGGACTGGGCTTACACCGATGGGATCCTTTATTACAAAGGATGGGCATACATACCGGACATCCTTCTCCGACGACAAATAGTGGAAGAATGCCACTCTTCCCGACTTAGCGGACACAACGGATACTTCCGCACCATTGCTTCCCTAGAAAAGGACTACTGGTGGCCTGGGATGACAACGTTTGTCCGAAAATATATCTCTGGCTGCGCCACATGCCAGGCAAACAAAGTCCAGACTCACCCTACTGTCCCCGCCCTCTCTCCTATTCCCTCCACTGCGACCCAGCCGTTCCAGCAGGTATCTGTTGATCTCATCACCGGACTGCCAACCAGTAACGGCTTCGATTCCGTCATGGTCGTGGTAGACCATGGGCTTAGTAAGGGGGTGATTTTCGAACCATGTACCAAAACTATTGATGCCGCCGGAGTGGCCAAAATCTTTTTCTCCTCCGTTTTCAGACGTTTTGGATTACATGACAAAGTAATCTCGGATCGGGGACCTCAATTTGCCTCTGCCTTCGCTATTGAACTCGCCAGACTCCTCCAATACGATGTGGCTCTCTCCACCGCATACCACCCTCAGACCGACGGAGAAACAGAAAGAGTTAATCAGGAACTGGAAACCTACCTACGGATCTTTTGTGACGGAATTCCACAAAATGGGCGGACCTTCTCATTACTGCCGAATACCACCATAATTCCGCATGCCACTCTGTCACCAAACAAACTCCGTTCTTCCTAATGATGGGATACGAACCACGCTCCTATCCCCCTCTCGGGAAAACCTTCCTCCTGGCGCTAGAACAACGAATGACTTCCCTAGAAAAAGCCCGAGAAGAAGCCACTGCTGCACATGACAAGGCCAGACAATACATGGCAGAACGAATAATATCTAAATTTTCCCCCTGGAAAACAGGACAAAAAGTCTGGCTAGATTCCCGAAATCTCAAATTAAGATATCCTACCCGAAAACTCGCTCCTCGAAGAGAGGGACCCTTCGAGATCACCCAGGTACTCTCCCCAATATCCTACCGCCTCAAACTTCCCCCAACCTGGAAAATCCACGATGTATTCCACGCTTCCCTCCTGTCCCCATATAAGGAAACGGAAGAACACGGGAAGAACTTCTTTCCAGAACCACCGGACATAATAGAAGGAGAAGAAGAATGGGAAGTCGAGAACATCTTGGCACACCGAGGATCGCCTGCCCGACGATCGTATCTGGTCAAATGGAAAGGATATTCCGCAGCGGAAAACACCTGGGAATCGACACGGAACTGTTATGCTTACCGCGACGACTGGAGTTAACTCAGTTGTAGAGAGCGAAGCAACAGTAAGCAGTGTTCTGTTTGATAGTCGTTGACTTAAGCAGAGCGAAGTCGACAATGTCGCACTCAACCCTAGTGGAAGGGTCCTCTTGTGACGACGCGAAGTCCTAGTTCTTCGCAGGGGAAAAGAGAAGAGGACTCGAGCGAGAAGAAGAGATTTCAAGCGAAGAGAACTCCAGTAAACGCAGTATGATTTGCGTAGAACTAGATTGGGTTTCTACTATACAGGGCTCGAGTATTTATATGATGCAAAACCTAGCACGGACCATCGGGTCCTACAGGAAAAGTAAGTGTTCCGTAAGTTGGAACGATGCGGGCGAAGAGGAATTGGAAAGAAAACGGAATCCCACTGTCGGGAAGAGCGGAAGGGCAGCGAGCGGGATAAAACGGAAGTCATACTTGGAGGAAGTTGCCGAGTGACAATACAGCATCGTTGGGGATAATCGGAAGACATCGGATGGGACTGTCCCATCGTGAGGAGAAGAATGAGTCCGAAAGATGACAAAGAAAAGAAATAAACGCAGCATCATGGAATTTCGTAACAGGAACTTGCGGAACTCCGCAGAACTAATTCAGGAATATTGGGACCGACAGGGAGATAAGAGGTAACCAATCAGGACTAATACTGGGAACAGCTATAAGGCGCACCGTCTGGTGGCAGGCTTTCCCTCATCCCCATCATTCCTCGTCCACAAGAAACATGTATGCCACTGTCAACGACCTCCCCATCGACACCCCCCTTCGTCTCCACCACTTTCCCCCTGAGCATCGCCGAATGGCCCTCGGCGCCCTCCTCACCAACCCTGTCGTACACCGATTCCTCAAACGAGACGATGCTTTCCAGCATGGTGGCGCCCTTGATACCCTCATCGCTGTCACCCAATCCCTCCATACTGTCAAGCGAGTCCATGAGATCTCTATGGGAGATGTACTCGAGCCCAACCCCGGGCATGTTCTCATGGACACCACCATCGCCGAAGCACAGCACTTCGTCTACAACACTCTCCAGCGCTTTGGAGTCATCACCGCCCTCAACAAACTCCCTTACATCGTCGTCGCTCCCGTCATTCATTCCCTATTTAGATCCCTCCCACACCAGTACCAGCAATACTACCTCGATCAATCAATCACCCTGTGGGACAACCCGCTCTGTACCTGGGACGCCGACAATTCCGTCAGAGAAGATCTCTCCACTGCCGCCTCTACCACCGCCACTCGAGATTCCTCTCCACTATCCTCGTCCTCTAAAGAAAACGATACCCCCATTCCTGTACCAGCCCCTAGTAAACCCCTCGAAGGAAGCTCAGACAATCGGGGACCTCATCCGAGAATTCGCACCGGAGCTGATGGAAAGAGCCCCTTCGCTAATGGGGGACTCGTGGATCAAATCCTGGCCACAATCCCCTTTGCCCAGCGTCCCTCTCCCCCTCCAACTGTTTCCCTCAGAGAAGCCGAGAAGCGCTACATTATCATTGGAGGACTGCAGTCTTCAGATGTCAAGGGGCAACGAGGAGAAAAAGGTAAAAAGGTGGCTTCAGTATCGCCCTCGCCCGCCGGGTCCTCGACCAACCCCATCGATGTCGACCGTACCCCTACCCCCCACACCCCCGCATCTCCCTACAACCATCGCACCAGATGCTTTGTCTGTAGGAGCACGGACCATATACGACCAGACTGCCCCAAGTATACCTGCCCCGTCTGTCGCAAAGCAGCGCCAGGACATGCGCAGAAGGATTGCCCCTTCACTACTTGCTTACGCTGCGGTCACCAAGGGCATATACCGGAATACTGCTGGGAAAAGCCATCGATCGAGGATACGTACGACCTCACCGACTACGAGGTCAACTGTGGAGACGATTGACGAAGGAGCAGAGGAGTAATCTTGAGGATGGAACCTCAAGTCATAGGGAGGGGCTAATGTTACGATTTTGTTGCCGCTACGTTTATTTCTTTCTTTGTCATCCTTCGGACTCATTTCTCTCCTCACGATGGGACAGACCCATCCGATGTTTTCCGACTATCCCCTACGATGTTGTATTGTCACTCAGCGACTTCTCCTGAGTATGACTTCCGTTCTATCCCGCTCGCTGCCTTTCCGCTCTTCCTGACAGCGGGATCCCGTTTCCCCCTTCCGATTCCTTTTCGTCCGTGTCGTTCCGACTTGCGGAACATTTACTTTTCCTATGGGACCCAATGGTCCGTGACAGACCTTACATCGTATAAATACTCGAGCCTTGTACAGTAAGAAACTCAATCTAGTTCTACGCAATTAATACTGCGATTACTGGAGTTCCACTCGCTCGAAGTCTCCTACTTCTCGCTTGTGTCCTTTCATCTCCTCTCTGCGAAGAACTAGGACTTCGCGTCGCCACAAGAGGACCCTATCTTTGGGTTGAGTGCGACATCGTCGACTTCGCTCTGCTTAAGTCGACGACTATCAAACAGAACATTGCTTCTTTCTGATCTCGCTCTCCACAACTGAGTTAACTCCAGTTGTCGTGGTAAGCGTAACAGCAGGACTCACAGTACCAGCTGCCTATCCCGAACCAATCTCCATCCCGGTCCCTGAGCCAATGCATCAGGAAGAAGATAGATTCGCCCCCATTGATTGGGAAGCACCAGCCTCCCCGGTACAACCTGAAAGAGTCCCTCTTCCTCCCGATCCAGAATCTGACTCCGAAGACGAAATGCCCGAACTAAAAGCAGGACTACCTGACGAATTCTCCGGTAATGGCATTGACGCCAATTGGTGGCTCCACGCCATGGATGCATATTTCTCCATCAATCCAAAGTATGTATGACGACCAAGCAAAAATCATCACCGCCCTGAACAGAATGAGTAAGGGCAAAGGAAGAACTTTCTCTGAAGGATACTACGAACAATTGGCCAAGAAGCTGATCCCAGAAGGAGATCAAACCTGGGAAAAGTTCAAAGCCAACTTTCAGGGCATGATGTCTATTCATGATGAGACATCCTCGGCCAGGAGGAAAATCTATACCATCCGCCAAATGTTACGCTTACTGCGAGCTGATGCCCTAGCGAAGTTAGTCGCAACCGTACGAGTGGGAGAGAGATGAAGTGAGCAGTGATATAACCTTGTACTGCGAGCCAACAGGCCCTGCGAAGTACCGTCCCTTGATAGAAGAGGTCAAGCACGGGTGTGCGAGACTGACGAGAAGTCTTGAAGGTACGAGCGCAAGTTAATGCCTTGAAGAGCTTGAAGACGGAGGTCGTGAAATAGAGGCGAAGTCGTAGAGCGGACGAGACTCTAGAGGGTTCCCTCTACCAGTACACCAGTAGACAAGGATAAGATTGCGAGTAAAGGGGCACCAAAGTGCAGTAGTGATACAGGCAGGTATCCGTTGCGTAGAACTAGCTTAGAGCTACCAAGGAACAAAGGTAACTCTTTATATACTATCCTGAATGGTGCACGGACCATCAGGGCAAAGGGTGATCCGACATAGGATCAAATAGGCTTCCCATAAGGGGAAGGAACGAAAGGATCAAAGGAGTCCCGTTGTCAAGAAGAGCAGAAGGGGATCAACGGGATCGAACGGGATTAAAGGATGAAACGTGCCCAATATGGCTATAGGGTCCATAGGGCTGTACACATGATGGAAGGTCAAGAACGGGGTTCCATCGGAAGAAGGAAATAGGATCAAAGGGGATCCATCGGAAGAAGGAAATAGGATCAAAGGGGATCTGCGGTCTCGGGGCGATGAGGATCAGCACGAGAATCCACAGATGATCGGAGACGCATCTAGTGCCATAAGCAGGCGGAGTTCCGCATGGCTATACATGGGCTATGGGTGAGCCCGGGTCGTGACAAGTCGTGTTCCTGCAACCGGCGAGGAACAGAATAACGAGGGGAAGGTGGAGGGTTCCGGGATTGACATGGAACGAGTGTCCGTCTTCAGGGTAGGTCTTGCTAGACGATCTGTGACCGAGATGTCTAGAGGAACGCTGATTGACCATAAGCGAGAGTATGGCGGCTCTGAGGATGTCCTATGACGAGGACGACGATGGTAGTACTCCCAGAGTACTGGTACACGCATGAAGGCTTCTGCCAGAGCCTTGGGGAAAACATGGTCCCTATCCGTCGAGGAAAGGCGAAGAAAAGAATGAAGTGGTCCGGTCCGGTGGTACTGCCGGTGAACCGTGGATTTCCGTAACACCAAGGACCCAACAATAAAGAAGCCTTCAACAAATTTGCTTCAGAATTCAAGCTCCTGGCAGCCCAATCAGGGATCATTGATCAATCTGCTCTCTGCGAAACCTTCAGCAGAGGAGTTCACGATGACCTTATGGGAAAGGTACTAGGTTCCAATGAAGAACCGCTAACGGTAGACGAATGGATTAAAGCGGCCGGAAAGTTCGCCCGCCAAAATGAACGCATCAGAGACATCCGAGGAAGGAGACCCGGATTCGGAGGATACGGATCTTCCTCCAACAGTAACCAAGACCCCAACGCCATGGACATGGATTATATTTGCCTCTCCCCTGTAGAAAGAGCCAAACTCATGAGAGAAGGCAAATGCTTCATATGCAAGAAGCTGGGATGTTCTACCAGGAACCACAAAAACAACAATAAAGGATCCGGGAACTGGAGATCCGGATCTGGATCGGACAAACCACTCCCACGTCCTCCCGTACAAAACCGGGTTGTGGAGGACAAACCCACGGAAAAAGAGGAAAAAAATGAGGCAATCAGGATGATAGAACAACTGGTTGCAAAAGGACATGGAGTAAAGGAAATGGCCGAATCCCTTCGAGAAATCTACCTGGAGGATCCACCAACCTATCAAACCAAGGAAACTCCCACAGAGGGGATCAACCAAACCTGGACTACGCCCAAAAAGGGGACAAAGCTCTCGGAAGAAAGGATAAAGCAAAGACTCAAGGATTTTTAAACAGGCGCCGAGGACCGACTACTCGAACGCCTAGAATGAATCCCATTGTAACTACTGTAGAGGAAAAGTCAATTTTAATACCTCTACAAGTATCTGCGATGGGAGGAGTTCATGTCGGACAAACCACTGCTTTAATCGACTGTGGAGCAACATCCTGTTTTATGGACGAAGCTTACGCACAACGAAACCGATTCCCTTTCTTCCGTCTCGCCGAACCGCGAGAAGCATACAATGCGGATGGAACCATTAACAGATCCGGAACCATCCGTTATCGCACCTGAATTACCATCTACATCCAAGGATTTCCCCGAAATCAAGACTTCTTCATCGTCCAATGTGGAAAGCAGAACATGATCTTAGGAATGACCTGGCTCACCAAAGTCAATCCTCTCATTGACTGGTCCTCCGGAACAGTAGAAATAAATGGCGACCCACATCTTCCCTCTCAACGACAACCCATACACCAATGATATCTCCTAAGAGCCATGGGGCTTGATATGGACGATTGCATTGAATGACGAATTTACAAAAGAAAGGGACTAGGAGAATATCTTCCCAAAAAGGAGTGGATACGCTGAACCACCCTCTCTACTCAACTGGCTCAGGAAGCCGGAACTAAAAAGCCTGAACTTCCCAGAGAGTACAAAAAATACAAGAAGGTTTTCAAAGAACCCTCTAATGAATTACCTCCCAAAAGAGCCTTCGACCATAAAATCGAACTCACCAAGGAGTTCGTACCCAAAAGAGGAAAGGCCTACCAGTTGAATCCAGCAGAGCAGGAGGCTTGCAAAAAATTCATTGAAGAACATCTCACCTCAGGAAAGATAGAACCGTCCAAATCCCCACAAGCATCCCCCTTCTTCTTTGTCCAAAAGAAGGACGGAAAACTCTGCCCCTGCCAGGACTATCGATACCTGAATTCCCAAACTGAGAAAAACGCCTACCCTCTACCCCTCATAGGCGACCTCATCGACAAATTAAACGAATCAGAGCTATTCACCAAAATGGACGTACGATGGGGATATAACAACATTCGAATTAACCCTGCAGATAAGTGGAAGGCCGCATTCATCACTCTTTATGGCCTTTACCAACCAACTGTAATGTTCTTTGGGATGTGCAATTCCCCCGCTACATTCCAGGCCTACATGAATGACACCTTCGCCGACATGATCGCCGAAGGATGGCTAGTCATCTACATGGATGACCTTCTCATTCATTCCAAAAATGATCCAAAACTACACGAAGAATGAACAAGGAGGGTATTGGCCCGAATGGAGGAGCAGAAACTCTTCCTCAAACTTGAGAAATGCACCTTCGCCGCCAAGGAAGTAGAATACCTCGGAATGGTGGTAGGAAACGGGAAAGTCCAGATGGACAAAACCAAGGTAGACGCTATCCGAGATTGGAAACCTCCCCAATCTGTAACCGCAGTCTGATCCTTCCTTGGCTTCTGCAACTTCTACCAAAAGTTTATCCCAGGATTTTCCGACATAGCCCGACCACTGAATGATCTTACTCGAAAAACAACAAAGTGGGAATGGACTATTATCCATCAACAAGCTTTTGAACAGTTACGGAATACATTCCTATGTCACCCTGTCCTCACTATGCCAGACATGTCCAAACCCTTCACCCTAATGACCGATGCTTCCCTCGTCGCCACAGGGGCCGTCTTAATGCAGAAAGACGACAACAGAGATCTCCACCCATGCTCCTATGTGTCCAAAACCCGCTCCAAAGCGGAAAGAAACTACGACATCTACAATAGAGAACTCCTTGCTGTCATTCACGCCTTGGAAGAATGGAGACACTACCTCACAGGAACAGAACATGAGGTCACCATTCTTACGGACCACAAAAACCTCACCTACTTTCAGCAACCTCAGAATTTGTCTCGTCGCCATGCCAGATGGCAACTTTTCCTTCAAGAATACAACCTGGCCTTCTGACATTGTCCAGGATCCCAAATGGACCCAGCAGATGCACTATCTTGACCTGAAGGAGTCAATACGGAGTCTGACAACACAGAGAAGGTGCTCCTCCCGGAACAACTCTTTATCCGGACTATCAACACCAAGTTATGGTCAAAACTCCTCGCATCTACTCCATCCGACCCACTGGTCCTTGAATGGTTAAAACTTCTCAGCACGGACCACGATAAGGTCCTGCCTATACGGTTCAATAACCCCATGGACTGGGCTTACACCGACGGAATTCTTTACTACAAAGGACGCGCCTATGTACCTGACATCCTCCTTTGCCACCGACTCATGGAAGAATGCCATTCTTCTCCCCTCAGTGGACACAACGGTTACTTCCGCACCATCGCCTCCCTTGAAAAGGACTATTGGTGGCCAGGAATGACAATGTTTGTCCGCCGATACATCACTGGCTGCACCACCTGTCAAGCCAATAAAGTTCAGACCCACCCAACCGTCCCCGCTCTCTCTCCTATTACCTCCACTGCGACCCGGCCATTCCAACAGGTGTCCGTTGATCTCATCACTGGACTACCAACTAGCAATGGCTTTGATTCCATTATGGTCATGGTAGACCATGGGCTTAGTAAGGGGGTGATTTTCGAACCTTGTACTAAAACTATTGATGCCGCCGGGGTGGCCAAAGTCTTTTTCTCCTCCGTCTTCAGACGCTTTGGACTACACGACAAGGTGATCTCGGATAGAGGCCCTCAATTCGCCTCTGCCTTCACTATTGAATTGGCCCGACTCCTACAATACAACATTGCCCTTTCCACCGCATATCACCCGCAGACTAATGGAGAAACGGAGAGAGTCAACCAAGAATTGGAAACTTACCTTCGGATCTTTTGTAACGGAGTTCCGCAAAAATGGGCGGATCTCCTTACTACTGCCGAATACCACCACAACTCCGCCCGCCATTCCGTTACCAAACAAACCCCATTCTTCTTAATGATGGGTTACGAACCCCACTCTTATCCCCCTCTCGGAAAAACCTTCCTTCCAGCCCTAGAACAACGAATGAACTCCCTGGAAAAAGCCAGAGAAGAAGCCATCGCTGCACATGGCAAGGCCAGACAGTATATGGCAAATCGGATCACATCCAAGTTTTCCCTGTGGAAAACAGGGCAAAAGGTCTGGCTAGACTCCCAAAATCTCAAACTAAAATATCCCACCCGAAAACTTGCTCCTTGAAGGGAAGGACCCTTCGAGATTATTCAAGTACTTTCGCCAATCTCTTATTGCCTCAAACTCCCCGCAACGTGGAAAATTCACGACGTGTTCCACACATCACTCCTATCCCCTTACAAGGAAACCGAAGAACACGGCGCAAACTTCTTCCCTGAACCACCGGACATAATAGAAGGAGAAGAAGAATGGGAAGTCAGGAACATCTTGGCACACCGAGGGTCGCCCGCCCGATGATCATATCTGGTCAAATGGAAGGGCTATTCCACAGCAGAGAATACTTGGGAATCAACACGGAACTTGCGGCACTCCGCAGAGTTAATTCAGGAATACTGGGACCAACAGGGAGATAAGAGGTAGCCAATCAGGATTAATACTGGGAACAGCTATAAGGCGCACCGACTGGTGGCAGGCTTTCCCTCATCCCCATCTCCTACACAAAAACATGTACGCTACCGTCAATGACCTCCCCGTCAACACCCCCCTTTGTCTTCACCGCTTCCCTCCCAAACACCGCCGCATGGCCCTTAGCGCCCTCCTCTCCAACCCAGTCGTCCACAGATATCTTAAACAAGACGACGCCTTTGTGCATGGTGGCACCATTGATACCCTCATCGCTGTTGCCCAATCCCTCCACACCGTTAAACGAGTCCATGAGATCGCTATGGGAGATGTACTCGAGCCTAACCCCGGACATGTCCTTATGGACACCACTATCTCCGAAGCCCAAAACTTCGTCTACAACACTCTCCAACGCTTTGGAGTCATTGTGGCCCTCAACAAGCTCCCTTTCATCGTCGTTGCCCCCATTATCTGAACCATCTTTAGGTCTCTCCCTCATCAATATCAGCAGTTCTACCTTGACCAGTCAATCACCCCTTGGGACAACCCTCTCTGTACCTGGGATAGCGACACCACAGTCAAGGAAGACCTCACCACAGCCCCCTCCACCACCACCTCTGGAGATTCCTCTCCTCTATCCTCGTCCAATAAAGAAAACTCTACCCCCATTCCTGTGCCAGCCCCTAGTAAGCCCAATGAAAGAAGCATCGACCCTAGGAGACCTCATCCGGGAATTCGCTCCGGAACTGATGGAGAGAACCCCTTTGCTGATGGGGGACTCGTGGATAGAATCTTGGCCACTCTCCCCCTTGCCCACCGCCCCTCTCCCACTCCCACTCGATCCCCCAAAGCCGGCACTAGGGAGTACATCATTATTGGAGGACTCCATTCATCGGATGTCAAGGGCCAACGAGGAGATAAAGGTAAAAAGGTGGCTTCAGTATTGCCCTCACCCGCCGGATCCTCGGCCAATCCCATCGACGTCGACCGTACCCCTACCCCCTGCTCCTCCACATCTCCCTACGTCCATCGCACCAGATGCTTTGTTTGTAGGGGCACAGACCACATATGACCAGACTGCTCAAAGTACACTTGCCCCGTCTGTCGCAAAACAGCACCAGGCCATGTGCAAAAAGATTGCCCCTTCACTACTTGCCTATGCTGCGGTCACCAAGGACATACACCGGAATTCTGTTGGGAAAGGCCATCGATCGAGGATTTGTACGACCTCACCGACTACGAGGTCAATTGTGGAGACGATTAGAGAGGTTACTGAGGAATAGGTCTTGAAGGTGGGACTTCGAGCCATAGAGATGGGCTAATGTTACGGTTTTGTGACTGGCGTGTTCATTTTTCTTCCTGAACTCTTTCTCTCCTCACGATAGAGACTGCCTCTATCCGATGTCTTCCGATCCATCCCGTACAATGCTGTATTGTCACTCGGCAATTCTTCCCAAGTATGACACCCATTTCTCCCTGCTCATTGCTATTCTGCTCTTCCTGACAGCGGGACTCCGTTTTCTTTCCGATTCCTTTTCTTCCGTATTGTTCCAACTAGCGGAACACGTATCTTTCCTATGGGACCCGGTGGTCCATGCTAAATCTCGCATTGTATAAATACTTGAGTCCTGTACTTGTAGAAACCCAATCTAGTTCTACGCAATTCATACCATGTTAACTGGAGTTCCACAAGCTCGAAGTCCCTTCTTCTCGCTCGTGTTCCTTGTTCCCTCTCTTAGTGAAGAACTAGGACTTCGCGTCGTTACAAGAGGATCCCTCCTTTGGGATTGAGTACGACATCTTCGACTTTGCTCCGCTAAAGCCGAAGACTATCAAACAGAACATTGCTTCTTCTTTGTTTCACTCTCTACAACTGCAT
>JBBPJL010000585.1:0-15627 GCA_038088675.1 Xanthoconium separans | reverse complement strand
GGAAGATTAGCATGAGCCAACAGTCTGTATTATGTTGTGTTATATAGGTATGGCCTGAGAGGAAAAAGATGACCACCGCAGGACTCGAACCTGCAACCTTTTGGTGCCGTTGGGCAATCGAAGCCAAACGCGCTACCATTGCGCTAGGTAGCCTTTGAGATTGGGGTTCTATTGAAATTCATATCCTTATGTGCTTGGAGCCATAAACATGCCCTCGAGCCCTTGTACCATGTCTGATTGTAACCCTGAACTTCATGGCACTTAACTGGCTGACAATTATTGATGGCAGGCCCTTGCTTCTGCACGGGGAAAGCTTCGTCGAGACTGTCGATCACGTCAAATGCAACCTCACCATCCCTGCCGCATCGTCATCCTCTGGAATGAGCAGCGGGCCGAAGACAGTCGAGGGAGTCGGCACAATGGCTCTCACAGATCAACGTGTATGTAGTTGATGTACTAATCAGACATACCTTGACGATCGTGCTCGATGGAGAACAGCTCGTCTGGACTAACCCTGACGCCAAGTCATCTTTCAAGTCGTTGACAGTACCCCTTCCTTCGATCCTTTCTTCCAAGTTCGAGCAGCCCGTGTTCGGGGCGAACTACCTCACGATCGGCGTGAAACCCACGCCTGAAGGTGGTCTGGCGGATGGAACCACACTCGAAATCAGGTTCGTCAATACGGGTATGTTCAGGTTTGTCAGTATTCTGGAGAAAACGCGCGAGAGGGCGATCTTTATGAAGAGGCAATTGATGGAAGACGAAGTTTTACGTTTGTGATATCCAGATTTCTGGTCGCTTCCGCTGCTCACGAGCGTATTCTCACAGCCGAGTATACGTCTCCCAGCACATCTTCTGCGGGTGGATCCGCACTCTATGCAGATCTTCCTCCAAGCTATGATGGCTGAAGTAGATAATGCTATGAGAAATCAATGAATGGCCTGAGACTGGTGACTCGGACTAAACTGTAACGATGATGAAATTAACATGGCATGTAATTGCATCCTTCCAGACCATTCTAAGGGAAAATCCCAAGCAATAGCGGGCGGTAGTAACCTGGAGCGGTCCAGGACTTCACTTCTACTGTGTTCTGCGCTGTTGTATCATTAATTAAGCCAGCTTGCTTCATACAAGTGTGCTCATAAGAAATGGTTGGTTGGGCTATGACTCAAAGTCGATTCAAATATTGTTTCTCGAGTACACACATGATTCTCTACTGATCACAGCAGCATTGTCATTAAATCACCATATTGCACTTCTTTCTAACCAATAACAATACAAAGCGAGGGGCGTAAATGAGAGGGTAGTAATCAAAATCGAGTCGACCCTAAATATACAGGGGACAACGCAGTTAAATAGTCCTCAACTAGATATCCTTCCCCTGGCCTTCCCGACTGAGTAGTCGGGGTACGGCAGCATCCTCTGGAAGCATATAGTGGAGGCTGCGAGGATGGGTAGAGTCGAGAGCGACTCCAGCCGCCGCCCAAGATGTCAGACTTGGGAACAAAGACGTGAGCGTTGGAGGAGAGACCGGGGGCAGCTCAGCGCGTGGAATGCACGAGCTATCACTGCAAACAGAATCAGATGGCCCGGCAGCAGAGACAGGAGTTGAAGCTCTTGGTGGTGCAGAAGTAGAAGCATGGGTAACTCCGGAGATTGTGTGCGATGCCGCTTGTTTGAAGTTTTGCACCGTTCGACTTAATGTTCGCAATACCGATCCACGTTCAGTAGCACGTTTATTGCTCTCATTCCTGCCCTCGCGTTGGTTCATGAAAGTCGAGTGGATAGAGGAATCTGAGAGACCACGCCGGTGGAGGCTGCGTTCAAGTAGAGGGCCAGGAAGATCAACTACCTCTGAGTCTTCGACACTCCGGGGAGAAACAGACGGAGCGACAAGAATCGCATCCACATCTCGTGACAGCTGGGATGGTTTTCGTTTTCTGACGGTAGATCTACCTACGGTGGCGGTGCCGACCTCCATAGGTTCCCCGGTTAGAAAGACGGACTGGACACGACGAGGTACGCGAGGCAGGACAACCCAAGGATCTGATGTATCATCAAGGTGTGGCGCGCCCGCGAAAATGCCCATTATGCTATGGGTGTGATGTTGTGTTGACGCAGATGGGTAGTGGGGACTCGGAGATGGAAGTTGACCCCGTGCCTCCCCACTATTCGGGTGTGCCGAGAATATATTGGTTACCGATTTACCAGCACCAGTCCCAGAAAATTCAACGTTAACTGTGGTAGTAGATGCGGCAAGCGCGGGACTGGTTTTTGGCACCGAACGTGGAAAGCGGATATTTCCATCGTATCTGCTATCTGGCCGTAGAGGGGTTCGTGTGGTGGAAGGCGGGAGGTTTACGTCGTAGGATGACGGAGCAAAAAGTTTCGAGAGGGGCGTCATCCAACTTGTTCCAATGATAGTGCCAGTCACTTTACTCTGCTTCTCTATCGTTTCCGCTTTCGCCGGATCCATGGCCATCTCACTGACCTTAACCGCAATGGATGGCTCGAGAATGATATCATTTAGAGTGACGCGCATTTGACCCATCTCCTCGAGGACCCCTTTAAATAGCTTGAACAACCCGCGAAGATCTTTCCGTGTCCACACCGTAGTCATTTTCTCGTCTTCGAGCCACACACGGTACTGCGCTCGAAGATGCGAGACGTCCGATAAAATATTACCAACGGTTGTTCGGGAAAGGTGCTTAACATCTGCGCCGCGCAGATGTTGGCGTTTAAGGCGATTCGTAAGCGTAAGGGCGTCAGCATGTGTCATGCGATGATGGACTGAGTGCATGCGCTCCAAAAGATTTGACATCGGGGAACCGGTACCATCAAGCAATGACGAGGAATCGGAATGGCCGTCATGGGGGGAATGATCCGCGAAGGACGATGAGACCTGGCTGATACCATGTACCCCAGGCCATCGGTCTGTCTGTACGGCCTTCGTTCGTTGATTCGGGTGCAGAAGTCCCTGGTCAGTGAATGGTTCATTGCTCGTGTCAAGACTGTGATGTGACGGTGGGTATCGAGGTTGAGGATGAATGAAACTGGTATACTTCGATGTTGAAGCCAATAAAGAGTCCGGAGAGAGTGGTCTACGACCAGTTTCGGGAGTCATTGGCTCCTAGGAACTAAGGTGAGTTATGCTAACATGATATGGAATTGCCTCACGTATGCACGAGATCGTGATTCAACACTGGATGGACGTCTTGTAGAGCTAAAGCGCTTTGGTTCTGTCAGGCAACCCACAAGACTAGAATCGTGGTCCTTACCGTGGCCAAGGAAGACGGTCCACTCGATGTCTGGGGGTGTTTCGATGGTGTCTCGACTAGTCGATCGGTGAACCTCTGCCACCCAAACAGTGCGAAACTTACCTCGTATAGGTGGGGCAATGTCTTGTTCTCCAACATCTCTCCGCAAAGCCTGTAGATCCTCACGCGATTCTGTCAATAATTCACATAATTCCTTATTATCTGCTTTCAGCATCTCGTTGTCTGCCACCAAGGATTCGATGACTTTGATGATTGCCGGATTTTCATCTGCAGTGGACTGGGCAACATGCTAGAGGTCGGAAATGAGTGACAACATGCAATGTGAACTACCGCAAGACAAACGGAAACTTGAATACCCTCCAGCCTGGAGCGTACACCCTGTAAGAGTGATTCGGAAGTCTCCAAACGCTGTAAGCGTCTGACCTCGAGGTCATCTTGCAAGCGGTGAACTTGAGCCTGTAGTTTATCTAGACGGAACCGTGAATCGGCATTCTCCTCAGTCTCATCGGGATTATTCACCCGTGCGATCCTTGAGGGCGGCCAGACGTGCCTCCGCGAGCTTTGCGCGCTGAGCCTGGCTGTCACGTTCTTGCCGAATATCGTCATTTTCCTGGAGGACTACAGATAACCTTGTGTCCAACTCCACAGTGCGTACATAGCGAGCGTTCAATCTCGAGACTTTATCGCGTGCTTCCTCCAATTCATGTAGGAAGGTCTTGCTTGAGGCTTCGGCAACCTCGTTGTTCAAGAGTGCCTGTGCCAGCCGCTGCGCGAGGCCCGTCAGGATGATCGCATGCGAATGAAAAACGAATGTGAGCAATTAACCTTCTCAAGGGCTGCATTCTCTTTCAACAGTTCAACCACTTGTGTATTCGAGTCAGCCTGGTCTGTCTCGAGGTACGTAGGTGTGGTGTCTTGGGTAGTTCTCCGTGCCGTAGAAGTGCGCAGCTGTGCTAAGCGTGAGGGGGTGACAACCTGGAGCGTGCATGTGATACGGACCTCGTGCCTGCGTACATACGCCTCATGGCGTTGCAGCAATGCAGACCCGACCTCTACAACGGTAATCGGAATACTGGGATGCCCGGCTTGGTCTTCGGACTCACCGGCACTGAGAACGAGCCTACTCTCAAGCTTGGATTTGAGAGTGAGCCAAGCCTTTGTCGCTTCGCACTCTTCGCTTCCGCAACAGCAAGAGATCTGTCGCTGAGGTTCGGGAGAAGGCACCCTGGAGAAGTTAGTAAGAGCAAGGGTGAGGTCGTCGATGGTGCTTGTTGCATGGTCAAGACTGCTGGCCAAGGGAGAGTCTGGGGTAACGGGACGGTAG
Source organism: Xanthoconium separans (assembly GCA_038088675.1). NCBI lineage: Eukaryota > Fungi > Basidiomycota > Agaricomycetes > Boletales > Boletaceae > Xanthoconium > Xanthoconium separans. The sequence continues at coordinate 11,025 of JBBPJL010000585.1, read as the reverse complement.
TCTGAGGGGTCGACCTGCATCTGAAGGGGACAAGGAGAAGAAGACAGGGCACAATGTTGCAACGGGACGAGGGGCATAAAGGATCTTTACATTCGTGGGAATTGCTATATCTGGTAGTTCATTCCACCGAGTTATATTACCCCGAGTCACAGTCACACAATCCATCGAAACCCCGATACTAAAACCAAACCTAGACACTAATGCGGTAAGTAAACCCATGCCAGCGCCAATTTTTATTCCAACCCAACAATTTTGAGCACCAGCTCAGAAATCCACGCAGCAATCCTACCCCAGTGACTTCTGTTAGGTGCCAGAAATTGGAAGCTCGTCGCGAGTCCCTCCATGTTCAGTTCTTCTAATCGTTTCTTCAATCCCTGTGCCACATTCCCTTCGTCGACTGTACTCAACGTTGACATTGACCCCCCTTGAGCCGAGATAGCGCGCAAAGGATCCTGAGAAAGCCGGAATATGTTGGATACAGCCCTAATGATCGACGCCTTGCCCGAGACAGCAAACGTCTCCTTGATCCTGTCCTGTAATGTGTCATAGCTGTGGTGGGACCCAATGAGTCAAGCAAATTAATGTAGAGCAAAAGGCTGGCGTACATCATAGGCAATAACTCCGGATAAGCAGTGCCAATGTCCAAAAGCAAGTTATACAACATCTCTGTTTCCGCGTCATCGCCTTGTGCAGTTGTGAGCATGGTGGTCACGAAAGACACTACGAGCAAAGCTGCTGTGCTGTCCGTAATCGGAAGCATGTCGACCTCAACACGGGGGACAAAATCGTTGTCATGAGATGGTCTCATAGTAGGCGCGAACTCTTCTGCACGGCAATTTCGCAAAAGGCTGATGTACGACTCCCGAGTAGTGGAGAACGGAATCAGGGCAATAAAGTAGCCCAGTGCGTCAGGGGACAATACGTAAGATGCACCTGCAGGGGGTTGCTCCCCGCACCGTACAGCAACGGAGAGCAGACTTCTGAGGACCGTCTCGGCAGAGGATTTGAGCTGGCTGTGACGAACGCCCTTGAAAATGATGGCGGCCAATGAGAAAGAGAAGCTGGACTCGAAGGATAAACCCAACAGGCGGTCCAGTTGGCACACGGTATCTTCAAGCTGCGTGCGGCCGTCTAAGAGGAGATTGGGGATTGTGTTTTCATCAAATGCACTGTGCAGCTCAAGTGTTTCGGTCGTTGCACGCAAGAGGTCTGCTGCCTCGGCGTAAATGGAAGTATAACTGGACTGAAGCAAGGCAACTGCAAGCCAGAAGACCTGGCAGAGATACCGTGATCCTTCCGGCAAGGAGGGAACTACCTTGCAGATGCACCGAAGCATGCAAACCACGGCTATCGTGTCCGCCTCAGTGGACTGACCCAAAGCGGTTTTAAACGCGACGAGCATTTGATAAACAAGATCATCGTCCACCTCTGAGGTTGCCAGCGTGCCAAGTACAAGGAACGCTCTCGCTTGTATCGCCGTGGGGAGTTGAAAAGCCGTTGATGTAGCCAAACTCATCCATCGCGCTCGCCAAACATTCAGGACCCCTGAAGTGCGAGTGGGTTCAACGGAACTTGGTAATGATCGAGCAACTCTGACCTTTTGAACCCGATGTGATTTCAATTATCCTAACCAGCAGACGTGTCAAGGCTTCCTGGGAGTCTATCATTGCTTTGTCGTTTTGCGGGTCGCAGTTGCAGTATTCGCTCGTGCTAGATTGCCTAGTGAGACCGAACAACTGAAGGGTCTCGATAGCAACGAGCTCGTCCATCAGCGCACGCAGATCAGGCCCACTTGCGTCCTCCGCTCTTGCAAGGGAAAGCGACTGCAGGAAATTCATAATAATCCCGTAAACGGACTTGCGCACAAGTGTTTGTCCGGTCCCGGCAACGAGAGTGACAACGTGGCAAATATCGGGGACGAACAGCTGGTCAAAGGCTGCTTGCTTCGAGTGGTTGCTAGCAATGAGAGCAAAACGGGTTAGTGTGGCAATTTCGTTCCAGTGGACATTCTCGGGCAGAGTCTTCGAGGGTTTGAGGGACGTCTTCCCAAGGACTTTTCTTAGTTTCGAAAAGATTTTCCCCCGCACATTAATGGATGCGAGCGCGGCTGCAGTCCGGGCAATCATTTCACACCTTCGTGAACCGATGCCACCGTCCGCTGCAGCGCGGATCAGCTCGTCCAGAACCACATTCACGATTGTCACATCGAGTTTTCCCATTTCGACCCAAATATACTTGTGGATCATGGAAGAGACCTGATACCGTACGTTAAGATCGTCAGGTACGAGCGCAAACGGGCAACACACACCTCTAAGTCTGCGATCGTCAAATCTATTAAAGTGCGAACGCAATCTCGCAGTCGAGCACCCGAGTGCTCATACAAGGGGTTTGAGGGATTACAAAAATGAGCGAGGTTTCTAACCCAAGGGCTCATATATTGCAGACAGTTGATACGTTGCGCAATACCAGCCTTGTCCATTCCAGTGGAGATCACAGTCAGAAAATCTAGCGTGAGCTTCGGAGCGAATCCTGCCAGCCGTTCACTGAGACTGGTGACGAAAGTAGATAGGTCACCAGGAATAATGCCGGCTGACCAGACATCAGAATTGAACCAAAGGGGTGAGACTACACACCTTTAGATGCAATCACCGGGTTCTTGTCATAGTCAAGATATGAGCAAATCGCGCCAAGTAGGTCATATGCGGCACCACGGAGTTCTTCTTGGTCCGAGTTGATATTGATCATACCCACGTGCAAAAGAGTGGCAGAGATATTGGAGAATCTAGGAAACCTCTCGACCCGTAGAACTTGACTGTCACGCAGTTGACTTTTGGCAGATCTGATGGCCTGAAAAGATTAGTAAGTGTTGGGGATATACCAAGTTGTCGAAAAGAAAAAGAGTGTACTTTGACAATGTTGTCGCGATGCGGCGAGGAAAAGTAAGATGTAACACCCTGTCTGCTCAGCCTTATGATGAATTCGTGTGGGTCAAGGCCCGTCGAAACGTTGTATGCGTCGCTGACATCAGCCAAAGAGATAATCTCGGTCGATTTACACGAAAGAGAAGGCGAGATAACCACCGCTCGAATCTGTACGGAGGGTAAGGCTTGTAAGGATATCTGAACCGAGGCTACGGACCGAAGTTATACGGATGTGGGTGAGCGCAACCTCCATGTTAACTGGCATGCGTATATCGTGGGCTTGTCTCATGGTCACCTCGGTAAACGCCATGTTACTTTCGTGTTCCAGAGACGCTACGTTTCGTGTCACAAAAAAGCCTGAAGATATAATCCGACACATACTGGGATACTCTAAGGCAGGTAGGCAAGATTGAGGGACATGTTGAAGAAGTTCGGTGACCGAGGAACATGCCTTGATGCCATTCGAGAGGATCGTGCCTGTCAGTGGAATCAACGAATGAGGTCACTTGTCCATGGAGCAGAGGCACACAAACCTGCAGATATGTTGTACACTCGTCGCAGGTAGCGTTGGGTTAACGAGTTGGCATTCAAAAAGTATCCGCTCGTGAACCGCTGGCGTACATCCATGGGTATCAGCTGAGAACATGTCTTCAGCCACTGGACGGGAATTTCCGACGTAGACGTGAAGGAAGTGCAGTCTAGGATAATCTCGTAATGCCTTTTCCCGTACTCGGGGCCAGTCAATGTCTAAATAGCCAAAGTCAAAATACATAGAGATGAAGTTGATGTATACCCGCCTTCAAAATATGATACATTAACAGTTCAACATCGAGTGATTCGACATCTATTTTGCAGACACGCAAGATAAAAACAGGGCGTACATCCTAGAGGAAGTATAAGCGATGTCCTTCGTCATGTTTGTCGACTTACCTCCGCAAGATCTGGGGACACAAAAATATCTCGGACAGGCTCAATGCTACGATGGCAACAACGATTCATCAGGTCAATGAACTCTCTGTGTTCTGCGCTTGCGGAGAGAGAGAGACGCGGGACTTCAGGGGCATCCTGGAGCTCAACAAGAAGGTTGCACAACTGGTCCCATGCACGTTTAGCGCCCATAGTCACCGAATCATCCTCATTATTGGGCTTCACGTAGCTGAGCAGTTCCTTGCCGATCTTGTCGGCATGTTTGTCCAGGAAACGATGCAAGACGACTGTGTCCGTGTCGTCTGCGGTAGTACCTAACCATTCACCACCATCCTCATCGGCAGCTGTTGCGGAGTATTTCTGTAAAAATAAGAACTACGTCGGTTTCGCTCGCGTGTACGATGATATCACCCACATTAACTTCGCTAAGGAATCGCGTGACGTTGGTGATATTCGCCTTTAAAAATTCATTCAGGCAGACCATGTGTGCCTCCTTTGCAAAGAAGATGTTGTTGGCCAGATTTTGCACGACTTTAGCGATGATCATAAGACCTCGACGAATCACACCATCGTCTTTGGGTACTTCAACATCAACTAGTTCTGGAGCAACGATAGCAGGAGAAATGAAACTGGAGTGAAGTGAGTACTGTTTATTATTTCTACCCAAATTGTGCTCACCGAAGGAATATGAAGGCGCCCAGCGCAGCAAACTTCGATTCGGGCCAGACTTGATATCTGTCACACGTGAGATGACTCTATGTCGGACGAATATCAATTCTTACACTGCTTTCGCCAAGTGAGCACACACTTCACGGAACATCCTTCAAAGATATCAGTGGAGAAGCTTCACGGAGTAGAAGGAATGCTCACGGTGGAAGGGCGGGCACTGAAGAACCGATGATCTCAAGGAACGACGACGCAATGAACTCCACGTCTCGCTGATTCTGTTCCAACTTGTGTTTGGATGTTTTAGCTGGGTCGAGATCATAGGCATGGCCCGGTGGCATTGACACCATGGTCTTGATCAGTGGAAGGATGAGACTCCGGAGATAATTATAACCGTGTATTCTGGCGAATGCTGACAAGAATCTTGTGCAGGTCGAGTTGCCTCGAAACAAGTCCGCGTCGCTGGCTATATACTACGTTGGTCGAGGCAACTGTTTGTGAGCTGAGACATTACCTGTATGTGCTATCTCACGGTCTATCATGGTCTTGAGTAAGGCTACCAGGGAAGCGCGGGTGTCAAAGATATTCATAAGCACCGAGATCATCATGTCAACCTCGCTGGCTGGACAGCATTCGCATATTACCATAGCGAGGACCATCTAAATGCTCATGAACAGGGAATTGCTGAAAAAATAACAAGCCGTACATCAGACCCTTTGACGAGCTGAGAAAAAATGAAATCAGCTTGAGCTGACTAGGGCTGTAAAGGGACACACCTCCCGCAGCTGATTCCGACGAGCTTGCAGTTCTGGGTTACGTTGTGGCTCAAACTTCGTACCCTTGCCCAATACACGAGCAAAGACATGAACGAATATTGTCCGTTTCCGGAGATCTGAATCATATGCCCACGCGATACAATGTTTCACACCGTTCTCAGAGTTGGCGACCACTAGATGGGAAAGTCCGGTAATGACCAACTCTCGCACGTCAGCCTCTTTCTGGGAAGTCGGCATTCTCTGGGCGATAGTGAATTAAGCAGAAAATATTGCAGAAGACGTGCGTTACCTTCTGCATCGAAAGAATGTCGGAGGTGGAGTCTGACGTCTGAGGCCGATCATGAGGGAATGATGTAAAGTCATGTCAAAAAACGTACAGATTGCTCTGACTGGCAGACATCGAGAGCTCTGAGCAGGACATGAGAGTACCTGATGAATAGACGCGAGACCGCGTGCCCCAAGTCGTCACCGTCATGAGGTACACTAGTATCGATGGATTGTAACTTGAGACGGTCAAGAAGCTGGACCACCGTCCGCAGGGCAAACATATTAATGTCGTATTGAAGCTGGATGATATCAGCTTCTAGACTCTGAAATCGAAAAGAGAAGTGGTTAAAACATAGACATAATAGACATCGCAAGGAACTGACCGACAACGGATCTTGGAACCATTCCATGATCGCGTCCAAGATTCGGTTTCGCGACAGATCGTCCTTGCGTAGCGTCAGGGCATCTGTGCGCTCAGAGACACTACAAACCAAGCTACAGAATTTGAGGCGAACACGGTATGAAGCAGGATCATTGAATCTGGAAATGAAACCGACAAGGACATGAAGCAGTGATCCGAGGTCAACGCCGAGAGCCTCGTCAGGAGGCATCTGTGCATTGTCGACGAGAGATTTCAACACTGAGATGAGCTTCACAAGCAATCAGCATCCAAAGGCCAAACTGAACAGTCCCACAACTAACTTGGTCAAGGAACAAACCGTATTCATCCTTGAATTCAGAGCCAGCACCTTCGGTGATGTTTCGTGTGATTCTAGTAGATGATCGGTTAGGCTGGATGATAAGGAGACAGTTAGACTTACTCGTCGAGGTGCTTGAAGAGCCTCGCGAAGAGACGAGGGCTCAGCTCTGAACCCAATGCTTCCCTTGCCACTTCGCGCACACGGACGGTATCGTCAACAAGTGCGGCTGTTAGGAATTCGATGAAGATATTGACCAATTCTCCAGGGTCTCTCAAAACGCGCATCTCATCAGGAAGAAATTCCGCTGGAATAACAGCAGTCAATGCGCCAGGCTCGTGTTCATCCTGGACGGTAGCACCACCAAATGCAGCCAAGAACAGTGTGAGATTCCGCCATTGAAAGAATTTCTCCTGCGTGGACATTAGTATAAATTACCACACAATCAAATCAATACTCCACACTTCAAGCAACAAATTTTGTTCTTGCTTGCTCAAGTATATTTCGTCGAAAGCAGCAATGGAAGCAAGAGGGTTTGGGACGACGAATTCCGACAATGCACTCCATCTCCAGAAACACTCTTCCCACACAGCGATGTTAATTGGGGAGGTGTAGGCCACTAGGCGCAGCAGCTTTCGAACACGTTTCTGTTCACGGACGCGGCCTTTTTTCTGTTTATTAAGCGCAACATTGCAACTAAGCATTGGCTCACCGACAACGACAACACTCGGGTCACCCAATTGCTCATAAATTGGATTCCGCTTTGACCGTTCCTCCTCCGTTAGGCCCATATTTATTGGGGCATCGGGATGACGTTCAGCCTGCGCGATGAGGCGAAGCCCCTGTGCCGCGAGCTGCGAGACCTCACTATTCACCGAGGTAAGTGAGACGAGAAAGGATATTTCACTCAAGGCAAAGGCTGGGACACGATCAGGATTGAATTGCAGCCGTTTTGCATGGTCACCCTATACGTAGCTTAAGTAATTCATACCTTGTAGAGTGATGAATATACCTGGCTTTTCCTATGATAGGTCTCCATGATTTGATGACAGACAGATATCCAAAGTCTTTGGCTATCTGGCTCAAGCCTGGTCATAAGAAGCTTCTTTGACTGGCACAAGAGTGCGGTGGCTCTATTGACAAATACAGCTACGAATGCAAGAACGATGAGATGTTACTCACAGACTTTGCTTTAACCGGTCCTCGAAGTAGACGTAATCATCATCTTCAGGGGACATTCGGAAAAATATATCAACAAGGCACTGGAATGTTGTCGCCGCAGAGATTTTGACCGAGGTATCAGCTTCAGAATCCCATATACGCGTAAATGTGATGCTCCATTGGAGTGAGTCCTCTTCATCTACCGGAAGCATAGAGTAGCTGAAATCAGCGCGCCAAAGAGCCAGGATTGCCAGAAGCAAAAGGTCCTTGTCCGTCAAAGTTTCCGATGTGAAACGCTTAGCTTTGGGTCGGGTCGCTGCTCTTCTGACGTTGCCATCCGTGTCGACCTCACTGCGACGTATTGAAGCGGTCTAGACGAACACGTGAGCGGTGAGTGTATGAGAAGCCAAAATGATGGTACCTCGTAAATCCTTCTGGATCTCAATGCAATAATCCTTCTAAGCTTCTCCATTGAAGGCTGCCACGGGAGTCGAGCCGCCTATAAGATCATGTAGCCCTGACTCTGCACCATCTTAATAGAGATATACCTCTGATGCAAGGATTGATGCAGCCTTAATAGCACAAATCTTAACAGCATCCGCACGCTCAGGTTCCAGACATGCTACGAAAAGCGGAATCGTTTCATCTTCTGGAAGGAACCGAAATACAGCCACAAGGGCTTCTGCGTACGTCCCGATGTCAATTTCTTCGATTGAATCCCAGAATGGCTTTTGCTTGAGGCCAGCCGATATAGTCATCTACAAGTCAATGAGGCACACAGACAATGTTCCCACAGTGAAAATCATACTTTGATCTCATGGGCGATGTCTGTAGCAAGGTGTCTCAGTGGTAACTCACCCTCTGGCGAAATCCTGAAACCAGCACGACACATGTCGATAGCGCAGACAAACGCGACATCCGACAGCTTTGAATGTGTGTTTACGTGGCGGACAAGATCTTCTACAAACCGGACATCTTGCTGTGCCGATTGAGCAATGCCGTAAGGGTAGAAATGTATATACTTACCTTTCGGTGCGAGGAAGACTTTTGCAGCTGCATAAAGTTTGCAGTGCGGGAATGTGTGTCGATTTGATAATCTGTGGTCAGACGATCAGTCCACAAGGAGGAAAGGATGGTCAACGTGGGCCAAAGAGCTCGCTCTCGACCAGGCTCGCTAGCGATATAAAGAAGATCAAAGACCCGTTCTGCCGATCCTTCAAGTTTCCCCCGCGTACGAACAGCTTCATTGTATTCCTGAGGATAAAGTTCTACCCAATTCCACAAAGCCATACGAAGGGGAATTGCAACCGCCGCTTGAGCTTGTTTTTTCATGTTCACGAGAAGAGATGACAGTTCGTGAAGAACTTGAACAAGGCGAGACCTATCCATGGCGCTATGAGTCATGAGCAGTAAATCAACGGTGTCTGAGTTGTCCTCGACTGTGTTCGCGAGATGGTGAATTTTCGTGCGGATGCGATGGAAGACGACCATCCAATTGGAGGCAGATAAGAAATACACTATACGGCCAGCGAACTTGCTAATGAGGATGTTAAGGGCCATCGTTGATTTGACGAGTGCCATATGAGTACGCTCGAAATGAAATGTACGGTTGAATTGTCCAGGTGCTGAAGCCGCGCCTGAGGATTGGAAGGAAGTGGCAGAAGGTTTGAACCTGAGGAGAGGTCTTGACGCTTGGGAGATATGTGGGGGTAGGGGCGGGCCCTCGTATGCATGGTTATCCGGGGTTGGGGTAGGTATGTCAACGGACTCGAAATCATGGAGAGAAGCGTCAGGAGCAAGGTTGGAAGATGACATGAGACGACTCTCTGGAGCGGCAGTCTGACGAAGATAGAGAACCATGACGCTCAAGACATAGCGTGCGCAATTGTCGTCGAGCGGATCCATCTCTACCCAAGGAAGAGGGGGTGTTGAAGATGAGAACTCGAGGGATGGTTTGTGGGCATTCCTAGGATGCCATGATGGGATAGATGTATTGTTATTTTCGGGTGACTGTGCCGAGATCGAGCTTGGTTTGCTTGCGCGTGAACTTGACCGAGGATAGTCCTCTTGGCGAGGGCTCCATCTAGAAGACATGGACACGGACAAGATCTTGAGAACAAATAGCTGCGATTGAAGTGCTTCAATAGTCATTGCTCCGGAGGAGTCGATTTGCTATGTGGGGGTGTAGGTGAGCAATGGGTAGAAGTGGAGATGAAGTAGAAGGACGAACCTTTGCGAGCCGTTCGAGGAGCTCGCTAAGGGACCAGGCGATGATATCAAGGGATTCATAGGCAAGCTCGACCAGGGCATCGACGGCACCCTGCGTGGCTGGATCGCCCTCGACCACGTCCAGGGCCAAACCTGAGTTGACGGGCAGCTAACGGGAGATATGGATGTATCCTGGAGCGGGTAGAACGCGCGGAAAGGGAAGCGTACCTTGTTCTTTATTCTGTTAATAAGTGCCTGCACGTTTTTCTGCTGAGGGGTCGCGGAAGGGGCAGAGTAGGCGATGGACGGGGGTTGGGTAAGACCGTTTCCGATTGCATGGTGGGAGTCGTTGCTTCTGTGGGCTCTGGACGAGGAATGTGTTGAGTGGGTGTGTCCAGCTGATGCTGATGCCCTGCGAATTGGCATGGCGGGTAGAGAGCCCACCACTCAGTGGGAGAGGACGAGGAGAACGATGTGTGACCCGGTTCGTCCGTGAGACTGGTTGATTATGTAATCGAGTACATTTGCTCTATCACTGAAGAGGCAAGCAAGCACTGGTAATTCGGAGAGGAGCGGGTACTACTAGTACGACGGGCAGAACCCTAATAAAATTAAAACAAAAAGACGTGTGTTTAGTAGTACAGACCAAGTTATCGACGATGCGGGGTGGACGGTCTGATCACACAGCCACGGCGGTGGGATACATATGGACCCACAAAAGGCAAAAGGATCATTAATGGGTCAGGCCCGATTCTGGCATGGCACCAGTGGTAAGTACGTCGATCCCAGAACTAGACAGTAATGGCTGCATTGTTCGCCATTCCGGGCGAATAGCGGTGCGTGTCTTGCCTATTGTCTGCTGAATTGAGGTACCTCTCTCCGTCATTCCCCTCCCCTCCCTTGTAGACTGCCAGCAATCACCCGAGCCGAGACGTGTGTGCGTGCTACCTTGGCTCTGTTGCGGACATATGTGCTGCTCAACTTGTCAGAACTTGCGCCTGACGTTTGTTTCCCAACTCCGACCACACACTCTCCGCGAGGAACGTATATTGTCTCTGATCAGTCATTTTATTTTTCGTTTCAGGGCTCCTCTTCTCTCCCTCCTCTTATCTTAGCCACCCTCTAAACACATACATCGCTCCCATCTCGCTCGCATCGCATTGCATTGCTGTCGCCACTACCTGCTTTTCTACCTCCTCTTCAGATTGGCTTTCGTGCAACTAGTTATTCGTTTGTTCTCTTGTCGTCTCTTTCTTGATTTTCAAAGTGGGCCCCCCGTCTCATTCGATTCCCCCATGTCCCATCTTGACTCCCGTCATCCCTCTCCTCCCTCCGGTCTTTCCCACCATTCTCCTCTCCCTGCAGACCTCGATCAGATCAACCTTGCTCACCATCATCCCT
>JBBPJL010000584.1:0-15627 GCA_038088675.1 Xanthoconium separans | reverse complement strand
GTGCAATGGTTGCAAGCAAAGTCCTTATCCCCCCTTATGGGGAGACTTCCCAATGTTGACTGAAAAATGGAAACTCCGGAGTTGGAAGCGGAGTTCCGGAGGAGATGGAGGGACCTGAGAGAGGTCCAGAGGTCCAAAAGGAAGGCTGTGGAGCTGAGAAGATTGTCATGAGATTCAAAAGAAAACCATTATGAGAGAGGCGAAGTGCCAAAATGGATTTTCTAAAATGATCTTCGGAGGAGACAGAGGTCTTAGAAGTGAACAGCAAGGGTTCCTAAAGGACAGAAAGAAGCAGAATATCAGAACTTTGGAGGTCCGGAAGTCCTGAAAGGAGTGATGGAGTGAATCTCAGCCAAAGGTGACGGAGGCCGGAGTTGACGAAGGCTAGAGATTTGGAGGTGGAGGCTCCTGGAGTGGCAGGGGAACATAACTAGAAGGTGGACAGCAGTGTATAAAATCATCAATGGAATACATTCTTAAGAGCAAGAGCTGAGAAGCTCAGAGTTCGCTAGAGCTTAGCAAACAAGCCCAATCAAGATATGTGATGATGGTGTTGACTAGGAAGTGGCTGCAAGTCCAGAGATGGGGTCAGAGTTCCAGTTAGGAGTTCGGAGATGGTCCAGGAGTGGTGTCGGAGGGAACAATAAACTCTGAGAAGTGATCTCAAAGAGTTTTGGAGGTTGGAGAGGGTGAACTTCACAAAACAGAGCCAAAGCCAAGGGAGCACAAGTCCATGAAGGGAGTGGTGCTGCAACAGAGAACAACCAAGGTTTAGGAGGTAAATGGCCTGTCAGAAGACATGACAGGGTCAAAAACAATGGAGGTGCGGACATGTCGGAGGTGTGAGGCAACAGAGTAGAGACATCCTGGAACGCACAGCAGCTACAACAGGAGTTGACAAGTGTGCTCAAAGTGTGTCGGAGTTGTGAATACTGAGTTGTGAGGATGCAGCGGAGCGCACAGCAGCTGCATGGAGCATCAAACACAATACTCAGAGATGAGCGACAGAGAAGGAGCAAAATATTGGAGTTGCTTAGTTGTGGAGTAACAAGTCCAGAGGGTGGAGCAGAGATGATGGAGATGGCTAGGACATGGTCGGAGTTGACAAGGAGATGTCGGAGGGGCAGTGGCATGGGTGGAGATGATGAGGGAAGTTCAGGAGGAGGTTTTAGGGATAAGAAATGGGAGCAGGATGGAATACTGCTAAAGGCATCTTGATCTAAGTGGTTCCAAGGAGTTGAGAAGTCCGGAGATGGAGGTCTGGAGTAGAAGTCCGAAGATTTCCAGAGATCTCGGAGTTTCACAATGAATCCAAGGAGTTCTTGATAAGGTGCGAGGAAGGGGTAGAAAATGAATGGAGGTAGGAAACAAAGGGATTGTAGGGACCTGCAGAGGGAGGAAGGAACATCTTCATCTTACTATTGCATCCAAGGAGTTATGAGGGTGTCCTGGTTGATCAAAGGAGAAAAACATTGGAGATCATCGGACATGCGGGATAAGCATTGGAGGTCCATGGAGCAGTTTCAGAGAAGGTGCAGAGGTGTTAAAGAGGGCTGAACAAGGGCGAAACAATGCTCTATTCTCCCCTTAAGGGTCAACATCCTAGTGTCGAGTGAAATACTGGTAAAAACAAAAAGGTGGAGACAGAGCAGGCATGAGGGGTAGCAAGTAACTAGCCGGAGTAAGCACTGGATGAGTGACTGAAAACATCGGAGTTGTACGCAGGGCAGAGACAGCAAGTCGGACAGAGGCGATGGCAAAATTACCATCAGGGTGTCACACGGAGATGACAGAGATGAGCCGGAGTTGGCTCAACAAGAGGCTTGGTGCCAGGGGTGTTAGCATTCATTACACAAGTGCTTGGAAATGTATGGCCTAAACCTGAATAGGTGGTGCCATGGTCCAAGCTCACAGATGCAAGAGGAATCTAACAGAGGGTTGATGTTGCTGGATGATCAGGGTTGTATCGGAGTTAGGGGAGTGCCATGCAAAGTCCGAAATTGAAAACGTCGGAGTTGGAGACAAGACGTCAAAGTTGGGAAATGGGGGTCAGAGTTGCAGATACAGAGAGGTGGAGATGCAACGGAGTGCAAAGCAGCTGCATGAAGCATCAACACATCAATCTGTGAAGTCCGGAGGGGGTATCAGAGCAATGTGGAAAGAGCTCAGAGTGGGTGTGCCATGAATGGTTCGGGGATGTGATGATGCAATGGAGTGCACAGCAGCTACACAGAGCATCAAACACATAGTGACAGAGAGTCATTGGAGGCCAGAGACTCAGAGTCAGAGTTGGATGAATGATCAGAGGGGTTGAAATCTGGATTATCGGAGTTGCACAAATGATCATCGGAGTTGTGCGAATGATTATCGGAGTTGCACAAGTGATCATGGATGTCAGATTTCAAGATCATCAGAGTTGAGGTCAAGAATCTCGGAGTGATCGGAGTTGGGCAAGGAGTTGGAGTTATAAGTGTGAGGATGCAATGGAACACACAGCAGCTGCACAGAGCATCAAACACACACATACAGAGATGAATGGCAGAATGGAGAGTGGAGTACACTGCCCATCAGATGTGCACAGTTCTCGGAGTTCTCCTTCTGTATCACCAACAGATCAAAGGGGCCGAAATTCAAGTGGGGTTGGAGGTCGGAAGCAGAGCAAAGGACAGAACTGCTGAAGCATCTTCATCTTACTAATTCCAAGGAGCTGAGGGGTCCGGAGATGGAGGTCCAGAGCGGAGGTCCGAAGATTTTCGGAGTTGACAATAAATCCAAGGAGTATTTCAGAAAAAGTGCAAGGAGGTGGTTTGGGAAATGAATGGGAGCAGGAAACAATGGTTGTGGAACCTGCACAGTGTGTAGAAGAACATCTTCATCCTACTGTGGCATCCAAGGAGGTTGGGATGTCCAACAGAGCAAAACATTGGAGATCATCAGACATGCAGAGTGATGTCAGAGATTGTTGGACATGTGGAGTGACATTGGAGCTGAAGGAGAGGGTTGAGTAAGGGTGGAGCAAATGCCCTATCCCCCCCTTAAGGAGATCCAAGGGTTGAGAATGTTCAAGGAATGATCACAGTGTAAAAACATCGGACATTGTCAGACATGCAAAGCAAAACATCAGAGGTCCAAGGAGCACTTCGGAGAAGGTGTGGAGGAGTGTGGAGCATCACATTGTCCAAGGGCAGGAGCACAGGAGTGGACAGAGAGTGGACCAGAGGCTTATGGGGAAGTGACAGAGATACTGGAGGTTCAGAGGTTGCTACTCATACCCGATCAGTCAACGGACCTGTGTGGGCGAGCTTGCTGAGTTCCAGTACAATATGCATTGAGAATCCAATGAAGGTGGCACAAAGATGCCCAGAGGTGGTATCAAGATGTAAGGAAGCCTATGGAGGTCCGGAGGTGGTGGAGTTAGCACCGGAGTTGATAAATCTATCAAAGATAATCAATGGAGATGTGCAAAATGCCCAGAGATGATGATGTGGGGGTTGGGGAGCAAAATTCCAGAGATGCTATAAGTCCAATGGAGATGGATCAGAGTTTGGGGTTGGGAGAGACTAATCAGAGTCTGGGTGGTCGGAGTTAGGCCGGAGTTGATTGGAGATGGCCAAACTCTTAAGGATGAAGACCCAAGGCTAAGTGGAGAGCTCCCAAACTGAGTGGAGTTGATCCAAAGGGAACAGATGGACAGAACATGATTCTGGAGGGGTAAAAGGACTGTTTATGGGAACATTGGGGGTCTGGGGACCAGAGCGTGGGAACTCCGAAGGTCCGGAGATATTTCCAATGGAGTTGAGGGTTTGACTCTACCGGAGTTGGCAAAGTCACAGAGGAGGAGTCCTGAAAAAGTCCAAGGAGATGGATTGGAGTTTGGGGTTGAAAGAGATTCAGCAGAGTCTGGGTGGTCGGAGTTAGGCTGGAGTTGATTGGAGATGGCCAAACTCTTAAGGATGAAGACCCAAGACTAGATGGAGTGATCCCAAACTGAGTGGAGTGAATTCAAAGAGGACGAATGGACAGAACATGGTTCCAGAGGGTAAAGGGAGTGTTATGGAAACATCTGGGGGTCCAGGGACCAGAGCGTGGGAACTCCGGAGGTCCGGAGATATTTCCAATGGAGTTAAGGGTTTGACTCTACCAGAGTTGGCAAAGTCATGGAGGAGGAGTCCTGGAGAAGTCCAAGGAGTCCGGAGGTGAGTAAACCAGTGTCAAAGCACTTCAAGGGCTGGTTGGCTAGACCAATGATGAGCCTGGAGAGTGAGGGTTGGAAAATGGAGTGGGAAGGGGTACATGTGCCCATAGAGGTGCTGACTGGAGAACTTGAGGAGTGATGACCAAAACATCAGGAGAGTCAAGGACATCAAGTCCAAGACTGAAGGTCATGAAGAATGTCGGAGATGTCAAGGACAATGAAGTCCGAGACTGGAGGTGCATGATGCATAAATGTCTGCCAAGGGTGAAGGTACATAGGTGATATCCGGAGTGGGATGAAACCTAATTCTTCAAGTGGCAAGACTGAAGGTTATGAAGAAAGAGTGACAAGAGTGAGCTGGGACTGTGACAAGAGGTAGTCTGAATATACTGTCAATAGCCGGATCCTCTGCCTCAAGTCCGGACGGAAGTCTGAAGGCGCAGGAACATCAGAGTTACATAACATCGGAGTTGTGCATCAGACATCGGAGCAGATTAGGACATTGGTGCAGGACTTATGTGTCGCGCCCTTGCCAGGCCTGTGTCCTAGTATTTCGAAAGAGGGAGGAAGAGTGGGAGAGGGTGAGGGTGAGGGTGAGGGTGATGCAGACAAGAAGAGGAGGTACTAATCAAGTCGATATTCAGACTGAGGAATACAGTGAGAGTATCTACAAGATTATATAGTGATGTCCGGGTATACTCCAGACCGGAAGGAATAGAGTGCGTACTACAAGGGTGGCAATGAGCATTGCAGTGAGGAATGATGGGGGCAGTAATATGCAACAGGGGTACAGTGTAACTGAAAGCCAGAGGGCTATACTCATTACGGAAAGGTACTGTACCTAACAGGGATAACAGAGGTCCGAGTCGGACTTGGATAGGGGTCCGAAGCGGAGTTGGTCCGGAGTTGGTCAGGGGTTGGCCGGAGTTGGCCGGAGTTGATAGGGGTTTGCTCGGCAGGGGCATGGATGTGACACACCCTCTTACCCCCCACACATCATTGTCCATGTGGAGCTGATGTACTTCTCCAGTTTTTGTTGCCAAAGAACCCACACAATGTAGGTCAACCTTATTATGTGGTATGTCAGTTTACTTTTGTCATTCCCTTTAGTGATTGCCTCCTTCCACAGTGTCATACATGTCATGATTGCTACCATTGGGCTGATGGCCTTGAAAACTCACCATGCAATTCTCCCACACCTTCACCCACACTTGAGCAAGGTATGTAGCCTTGTTGTGGGCTAGTCTTGAGCTGACAGTCCTTTTTTATTGATAGAGGCAACCCTCCCAGTGCCCATGCCCTCTTTACCTGCCTGCACTTGTACTGAGAGAAATGATCAATGTTGCTACTCAACATGTACAGTGACAAGGGTTGGTTGAAGATGTCAGTGACAAATGTGTTGCAAGCAATGCCATATGACAGGTGGTTGCTTGGCTGAAGGCCACACTGGTCCTGGCCCTCATGCATCAATGAGTTCAATGTCAAATGGCAACCCCCTTCCTCATCCATGCTCCCCTTCTCCCTCTTCCACCATGTTGCTATCCACAGCATCCTCTGCCAAGTTCTTTGTGAATATTGATCCCCTCTTGCATTCTGACTCTTCTTCATCCTCTTCGATTGATCTGGATTTGTTGACTCTTCTTCTTCACTATTGAACATTGATCTTTCCCTGTGTCCTCCACCTGTGGCTTCACCTTCAGCTGGCCTTTTCTCAACTGCACCTGAGGAATTACATACCTCTGTCACAGCCACCTTGAGTTACATACTATGGCAGATGCATTGATCAATCCACAATTCATCTCACAACTACGTCCCATCTTTGTCAACCATGTTGCAGATGTCCATGAAAGAGCAGAGAAGAAGCACAAGTGGGCACTGTTATATCCCTAACTTCGACTGTAGCTATCAACTCCGAACAGCTCCAGTCGGAGTTACCCTGGCAGATTTCGAGAAGTCATTTCCATTCCACGGACTTCACGCCGGAGTTGCAACTCCGGTCGGACTTCTTATCCCCGTTAGTACTAGTTCAATTCATTTCATCCCGTCCGTACCTCGCAGTACCTTACAACCCATCGGCTTATATTCACCCCTGCTGTCACTCTCGCTGTGCCTGGCTATGTCATGCCACCCATTCATTCATCACCTATATCCTATGCGCCTTCACAGCTCCGGTCCAGACTTACTCCGGACCTCAGTATATAAGCTCCTTACTTTGTATTCTACTACCCTCAGTTTGAATATCAATTTAGTTTCCCTCTCCTCACATCTCGGTCCTCCTCGCTCTCTTTCACCCTCAAATCCTACTCCTCCTAAATACCAGGGCATGGGATTGGCAAGGGCATGACATACATGTCTTGCACTGAAGCCCTGCTCCGACCTCCGTTCCGCACCTCCACCGACAACTCCGTTGGGCCTCCGCCCCTTCTCTCTATTTAGTCTTGGACCTCCGTCCGGACTTAGCTCTCGGGATCTGGACTTAACAGGCACAAGCAACATTGCAGGACAAGAAGAAGACACAGGAGTGTGTTGTGGTTTTCAGTTTCACCAAGGTAAGTGCACATTTTTGTTGGCCATCAGTCTACTTATTTAGCCAAAAGAATGATGAACCCCCTATAACCTTGGATTTTCAAGATAGGTTCCTGTATCTGTATTTCAGGCTGATGGAGACTGTGCTTAATGACCTTGAGCTGCTATCAGGTGAAGATCATGCACCACATTGTGTAGTGCACTACTTTGATCTGACACTTGACATCTGGGTTAAGATCAAGATTGATAGTGTCATTGAGCTCATGAAGCCATCACAGAAACTCTTCTTGAAGGGGGTTGATGACACATCATATCCAACCTTTGATCAGCTCTTCGCCATGGCAACCACTCCACTATCCCACCTCACTCCCAATCCTCAGGTATCTCTTTCTTAAGAGTGAAGCTACAACATTTGTCACACTCAGGTGCTGGCCCAGGCAGGCACACTGTCACAGACCTCATTGCTGGGTGATGTCATTGAAATTCCCTCAGATTCAGATGATGACCTCCCAGTGTTAGGTGTGCAAACACACCTGACACAGTCCAAGCTTTCTATGGTGACTTCACCCCAAATGACCAACATCATAGTGATTCAGATGCTCCCCCTAGCTCAAGCACAGGAACCGATGGTATGTATTTATTCTGCCCATCATTCATCTTATATCCATTTCCTTGGCATCACTGGATGATACAAGATGATGACTTTGGATGATGGCACACCTATGTAAGTCACCACAGTATCTGAACTATCTACAAGTCTTACTGATAACAATTCAGTGCAATAGCATGGACAGCTGCAACCAGTGGCACTTTCAATGGACCTTTGAGGATCTAGCCTCATCAACACCCTTGCCATCTAACCAGCATTGCAAGCATGCTCAATCCCAATCAATTGAGGTCTTATCACCCTTACCTCATCATCATCATCCCTGGACCCCTCACCACAAGCATGCACAATCCCCTTCCATTGTATTCATATCATCCTCACTGTGTTACGGATTTACAGTTTGCTGGGACCAATACTGGACCAGACCACTTCATTCTCTTCAACCTCTCCTCAATGGACAGGGACACCACCACTTCAAGGCTCTGGCAGAAGCCTTACCCCTCATACTAGTACTCTGGAGTACTACCAACATCGTTGTCCACGACTATAGACACCACCAGGAGTTGCCATGCTCTCACTCATGGCCAACCAGTGTTCTCTAGACATCTCAGTCATAGATGGTCTAGCAGGACTCTTCCTGAAGATGGACAGCAACCCTCCTAGCCAATCACAGACCATGCTGTCTTTTCTTCATTACCACACTCCTCGCGGCATAGGAGTATGACCTCTCACAACCCAGGCTGTCCCTACAGCCACTGTACAGCTGTGTGGAACCCCTTGTCTGCTTACAGCCTAAATGTGTTTCTGATCATCTATTGATCCTATTGCTGATCCTCATCAACCTGAGACAGTGGACCACTATTTGATCCTTTCCTTTTATTCCTGATGTGATCCCATTCTTGATCTCCCATCACTTGTATGTCCAATGGACTCTATAGCCATATAGGGCACATTTCACATTTTGATCCTTTTGATCCCATTGATCCTCTTCCAATCTTTATGACAGTGGGACCCCCTTTTTGATCCCTTCATTCCTTCCTAATGTGGGAAGTCTATTTGATCCTTCTAGGATCACCCTTCACCCTGATGGTCTGTGCACCCTCAGGTTCCAGCATATATAGGGCTACACTTGTACTGTGGTATCCCTAAGCTAGTTCTATGCCAGAATACTTGCCTGTATTCCTACTGCAACTCCTCATTGCCTCCTACTCACAATCCTATTCTCACTTGCTGGTGTACTGGTGACAGGATCCCTCTTGAGTCTCATCCACTCTTGACATTGCTGTCATTTCATGCTCCTTGTCTTTTGGCTTTTCAAGGCATTAGCTTGCGCTTGTACCCTCAAGGCCTCAAGGTTTCCTTCCAAGGACAGGACAGTACTTCCCAGGGCCAATTGGCTTGCAGTACACTAGGTTGTATCTGACTACTTCATCTCTTCCCAACCATGAATGGCTGCAACTAACTTCACCAGGGCACAAGCTCACAGTAAGTGTAACACACTGCATCATCCCTCAATCCCTTCCTTAACCAAGAAATGCACACTTTCACCAACAACACATCATACATACTCCAAGGTCTTGTTGTCTACCTCTATACTAGAGCTGCTTACATATGTGTGGCATTGCAACATGTCCTCCTGCAAAGTCAATACCCCCCCACCTTTAGGCAACCACACACTATCTCTCAACATTTCACCATCTCTTGTACATTCTCCACCCCCTTTGGCAGAGTCATCAACCTCCTGCCTCCATGAACATCTACCCAGTGGGCCTCATATCTGGCCATATGACTCCTATGCAGATGAGATGGATGCTGGATTCATGAAGTGCTGTCTCGAGGCTAACAAGCAAGCATCACCCTGTGGAGGTGATTTTCCAGAGCCATTTCCACATCAAGTTTTATGATCACCACTGACATTGGATGAATATTTCTCAATTAGTCTGTGAGCAGTACATACATCAACTATGGGCAGTCAGAACATGGGTGTTGGTCATCTTTTCTTTGCAAGCAGGTGCAGGGAAAAAGGCACATGGGTCAATTATAATCTGTTTCCCTAGTTTACCTTGTACTTGTACTACTGTAGCATCACAACCCTCAAGCATGTATTGGATATTTTAGCACAAATAGATTTGTCACTGTTTCAAGCCAGAGCTGGACACAATGCATTCTATTGTCAATGACAATGAGCTCATACATACAGACATGATGAGAGAATATAGGTACTAAACTGGCCAGTTGCCAGGGCAAGACCTGTTACGCTTACTGCGAGCCGATGCCCTAGTGAAGTTAGCCGCAACCGTTCGTATGACGAGAGACGAAGTCAGCAGTGATGTTACCTTGTACTGCGAGCCAGCTGGCCCAGCGTAGTACCATCCCTTGTGTAAAAGAGGTCAAGCACGGATATGTGAGACCGACGAAGAGTCTTGAGGGTACAAGCGCAAGCTAATGCCTTGAAGAGCCGAAAGACGAAGGCCATGAAATAGAGGCGATGTCGAGAGTGGACAAGACTCAAGAGGGATCCCTCTACCAGTACACCAGTAGACAAGAATACGATTGCAAGTAAAAGGAGCACCATAGTGCAGTAGGGATACAGGCAGGTATCTTGGCATAGAACTAGCTTAGAGATACCAGCGAACAAAGGTACCTCTATATATACTATCCTGAATGGTGCACGGACCATCAGGGTTAAGGGTGATCCATCGGATCAAACAGGCTTCCCCTAATGGGAAGGAACGGAAAGGTTTAAAAGGAGTCCCATTGTTGTGAAGAGCAGAAGGGGATCAACGGGATCAATACGGATCAAAGATGACATGTGCCCTATATGGCTAAAGAGTCCATTGGGCGGTACATGTGACAGGAGTTCTAGAATGGGATCCCGTTAGGAATGGAAATAGGATCAAAGGGGATCCGCTGTCTCAGGGTGATGAGGATCAGTGCAAGAATCCACAGATGATCGGGGACATATCTAGTGCCATATGCGGGCGGCGTTCCGCATGGCTGTACAATGGCTGTTGGGGCAGCCCGGGTTGTGTGAGTCATGTTCCTGCAACTGGCGAGGAATGGAATAATGAAGGGAAGGTGGAGGGTTCCGGGATTGGCTAGGAACGGGTGTCTGTCTTCAGGGTAGGTCTTGCTAGACCATCTGTGACTGAGACGTCTAGAAGTGTCCACTGTTGGCCATAAACAAGAGTATGGCAGCTCTAAGGATGTCCTATGACGAGGATGACGATGATAGTAGTCCCAGAGTACTGGTACGTGCGGTAAGGCTTCTGCCAGAGCCTTGGGTAATGTGGTCCCTGTCCGTTGAGGAAAGGCAAAGAAAAAGAATGAATTGGTCCGGTCCGGTGGTACAGCCAGTGAACCGTGGATATCTGTAACAAGACCCTTGTGCATCTAATTTTGTTCTTGTCACCTGGTTATGTCACATGATCAGTTGATCAAGAAAGAAGTCATACTTATCAACCAACATCTCTCAGCATATGGCATGATATCTGCCCATCCAAACATTTGCTTGTTTGGCTGCTGAGGAATTGAAAAACCATCCACCATCATTACCCAGTTACTCTGGGAAGGTGGCTGGGTTGCAGTTTTCTTGTGTTTAGAGTTGAAATGGAATACATCAATGGAGAGGCCAATGTTGGCAAAGTAAGGATCGCCTTGACATGTTGGGCAAGTGAACAATTGTTGTCAAAGAATTATGATTGGGCTTAATGGCTTCAATACAAAATGTACACTTGATAAATTCCTGGAGGACAAGGAGTTAGAGGACATAAAGTGACAGGAAAAAAGGTGTGGACTTACTGTGATGCTAGTGATCCCTTCAGCCCCAAACATTGTGTCCTGCCCAAGTATCATGCCATAGGGGGCAACCACAATTGCTCATTATGGGTTCTCAACCAGGTGAACTTTGCACGTACTGTAGTTTCCTTGAACTGGTTGGTGTTACAGAATTGTTTATGGTGCATTTATTTTTCTTTCTTTCCTCATTCGGACTTGTCTACTGTTATGCTTACTGCGAGCTGATGCCCTAGTGAAGTAAGTCGCAACCATTCATATGAGAAGAGACAAAGTGAGCAGTGATACAACCTGATGTACTGCGAGCCAACCGGCCCAGCTGAGTACCGTCCCTTGTAAAAGGAAGGTCAAGCATGGATGTGCGAGACTGACTAGAGGTCTTGAGGGTACAAGCACAAACTAATGCCTTGAAGAGCCAGAAGATGAAGGTTGTGGAATAGAGGCAATGTCAAGAGTGGACGAGACTCTAGAGGGATCCCTCTACCAGTACACCAGTAGACAAGAATATAATTGTGAGTAAGAGAGCACCGAAGTGCAGTAGTGATACAGGCAGATATCTTGGCATAGAACTAGCTTAGAGGTATCAATGATCAAAGATACCTCTATATATATACGTATTCTGAATGGTGCACAGACCATCAGGGTAAAGGGTGATCCATAGGATCAAACAGGCTTCCCACAATGGGAAGGAACGAAGAGGATCAAAAGAAGTCCCGTTGTTGTGAAGAGTGGAAGCGGATCAACGGGACCAAATAGGATCAAAAGATGAAATGTGCCCTATATGGCTATAGAGTCCATTGGGCGGTACATATGATGGGAGATCAAGAATGGGATCCCATCAGGAACTGGAAATAGGATCAAAGGGGATCCACCTAGTGCCGTATGCAGACGGAGTTCTGCATGGCTGTACAAGGGCTGTGGATCAGCCCGGGTCGTGATGAGTCGTGCTCCTGCAGCTGGCAAGGAGTGGAATAACGAAGGGAAGATGGAGGGTTCCATGGTTGGCTAGGAACGGGTGTCCATCTTCAGGGTAGGTCTTGCCAGACCGTCTATGACTGAGATGTCTAGGGATGACAAGGGTTGGCCATAAGCGAGAGTATGGCGACTTGGGGGATGTCCTATGACAAGGATGATGATGGTGGTACTTCCCAGAGTACCGGTATACGTGGTAAGGCTTCTGCCAGAGCCTTGGGATAACAGGTCCCTGTCCATTGAGGGAAGGTGAAGAAAAAGAATAAAGTGGTCCAGTCTGGTGGTACTGCCAGTGAACCGTGGATTTCTGTAACATCTACTCCTCACAATGGAACAGACCCCATCCAATGTCTTCCACATTCTTACTTATCTACGATGATGTATAGTCACTTGGTGACTTATCCTGAGTACGATGACCTGTTCTATTCTGCTCGATAACTGTTCTGCTCTTCCAGACAGCAGAACTCCTCTTTCCTTCCGATTCTCTTTTATTCCTTCTTGTTCTGCCAGTGGAACCTTTACCATTCCTACGAGACCTGGTGGTCCATGCTTATCCCTTCATTGTATAAATAGCCAAGCCTTGTATCAGTAACACTAAGCTAGTTCTACACAATCCATACCGCATTAACTAGTGTTCCACAAGCTCAAAGCCTCAGTCTTCTCACTTGTGTTCTCTCTCTCCATTCAGTGAAGAACTGGGACTTCACATTGTCACAAAAGGACCCCTCTATTCAGACAACTTCGCTCTGCTTAAGTTGTCAGCTATCAAACAGGCATCTAACTATCGTTCTTATTCTTCCTCCACAATTGTGTTAACTCCAGTTGTTATGGTAAGCATAACAGTTGGGGCGTCTTGTGGGGCTTCTTGGAGATTGTTGACAAGGACATGACCATTCCGATGGATGTTGAATTGCTTGTTGTCATTGTCAAACATTGTAAGAAGAGAAATAAATCTTGAATTTGAGGCTGAGGACTGAGCTGGATGGATAGCATGAGCACACTGCAGCCAATCATAAAGCTGGAACCAGGACTATCCTTTCTCCTGGTGAAGCCATTCTATCTCCTGGTGTTCTGAATTGTTGCATGCAAGAGAGCCATCAATGACCTTGTTCTCACAACCAACAATGGAACAAATGTCATTGAAATACACATGGTTTGGACAG
Source organism: Xanthoconium separans (assembly GCA_038088675.1). Classification (NCBI taxonomy): domain Eukaryota; kingdom Fungi; phylum Basidiomycota; class Agaricomycetes; order Boletales; family Boletaceae; genus Xanthoconium; species Xanthoconium separans. The sequence continues at coordinate 2,369 of JBBPJL010000584.1, read as the reverse complement.
AATCAATCCTTGCTATTGTGCAATGGGACTTGACAGTTGTGTTGACTACAGCAGGGATGACCAATGCATATATACCATCTGTCACAACAACAGAGCACTTCCAATTGACAGTTGCTTTACATATCAGCAGGGCATCAGGCAATCAGGAGTTGATGATGTACTTACCTCTCCCATTATCATTGAAATGCCAATGTGTGCATTTGTCACAGAAGTGTGTTACCTCAGGTTGACCCTCAATGTGAATGCACTGATTCTGTGCTTGTACAAGATCATTGAGATGATCTTTATGGTCACTGGTATGCTTAACAACCAGGTATTCATCATGATTGATGGCATCTTCAAGCAGGCAATACAGCAGAAATGCAGACCAGACATGGTCTAAAGAAAGTGTGAAGCCAAATTGCCAACCTGGTGGGGGTTTATTTGATTGGGACATAGCAACATTGTAAAAGTTGGCACAGGCAGTTGCAGACATACTGTCATGAAGTCAGTAGAACATAATGGATGCATAGTACACACAGAACATACCATTGGTCCATCAGCAATAGCCACATTTCAATGATTTGGCACTTGACAAATTGGTGCTCACTGATCTGTAGGATATCTGTGTTACGGAAATCCACGGTTCACTGGCAGTACCACTGGACTGGACCACTTCATTCTTTTTCTTCGCCTTTCCTCAACGGACAGGGACCACATTACCCAAGGCTCTGGCAGAAGCCTTATCGTGCATACTAGTACTCTGGGAGTACTACCAATCGTCGTCCTCATCATAGGACATCCTGAGAGCTGCCATACTCTTGTTTATGGCCAATAGTGGACACTTCTAGATGTCTCAGTCACAGACAGTCTAGCAAGACCTACCCTGAAGACAGACACCCGTTCCTAGCCAATCCTGGAACCCTCCACCTTCCCTTCGTTATTCCGTTCCTTGCGGGTTGCAGGAACACGACTCACACAACCCGGGCTGCCCCGACAGCCATTGTACAGCCATGCGGAATGCCGCCTGCATATGGCACTAGATATGTTCTCAATCATCTGTGGATTCTCGCGCTGATCCTCATCGCCCCGAGACAGCGGATCCCCTTTGATCCTATTTCCATTCCTGATGGGATCCCGTTCTAGAACTCCCATCACATGTATTGCCCAATGGACTCTTTAGCCATATAGGGCACGTTTCATCTTTGATCCGTATTGATCCTGTTGATCCCCTTCTGCTCTTCACGACAATGGGACTCCCTTTGATCCTTTCCGTTCCTTCCTGTTAGGGGAAGCCTGTTTGATCCAATGGATCACCCTTAACCCTGATGGTCCGTGCACCATTCAGGATAGTATATATAGAGGTACCTTTGTTCGCTGGTATCTCTAAGCTAGTTCTATGCCAAGATACCTGCCTGTATCCCTACTGCACTATGGTGCTCCTTTTACTTGCAATCGTATTCTTGTCTACTGGTGTACTGGTAGAGGGATCCCTCTTGAGTCTTGTCCACTCTTGACATCGCCTCTATTTCACAGCCTTCGTCTTCCGGCTCTTCAAGGCATTAGCTTGCGCTTGTACCCTCAAGACTCTTCGTCAGTCTCGCATGTCCGTGCTTGACCTCTTTTACACAAAAGGACGGTACTACGCTGGGCTGGCTGGCTCGCAGTACAAGGTAATATCACTGCTGACTTTGTCTCTCATCATATGAACGGTTGCGGCTAACTTCGCTAGGGCATCGGCTCGCAGTAAGCGTAACAATCTGTTACAGAAATCCATGGTTCACTGGCAGTACCACCAGACCAGACCAATTCATTCTTTTTCTTCACCTTTCCTCGACAGACAGGGACCTCGTCACCTCTAGGCTCTGGCAGAAGCCTTATTGTTCTCACAAGTACTCTGGGAGTACTGTCATCATCATCCTCATCATAGGACACCTCTGGAGTCGCCATACTCTCGCTTATGGCCAACCTTGTTCCTCCTAGATGTTACACTTACTGCGAGCCGATGCCCTAGTGAAGTGAGTCGCAACCGTCCGCGTGATGAGAGATGAAGCGAGCAGTAATACAACCTATGTACTGTCCTTACGTTCAGGAGGTCAAGCACGGGCGTGCGAGACCGACGGAGAGTCTGGAGGCTACAAGCACAAGCTAATGCCTTGAAGAGCTGGAAGATGATGGTCATGAAATAGAGGCGAAGTCGAGAGTGGACAAGACTCTAGAGGGTTCCCTCTACCAGTACACCAGTAGACAAGAATACGATTGTGAGTAAGAGGCACCGAAGTGCAGTAGGGATACAGGCAGGTATCTTGGCATAGAACTAGCTTAGAGGTAACCACAAACAAAGGTACCTCTATATATACTATCCTGAATGGTGCACGGACCATCAGGGC
>JBBPJL010000583.1:0-15647 GCA_038088675.1 Xanthoconium separans | reverse complement strand
GAGGGGGGTAGGAACAGGGTTCATATCCCATCATCAGGAAGAATGGAGTTTGTTTGGTGACTGAGTGTCAGGTAGAATTGTGGTGGTATTCAGCAGCAGTAAGGAGGTCCACCCACTTTGGGGGAATTCCATCACAAAAGATCTGCAAATATGTTTCTAACTCCTGGTTGACCTATTCCATTTATCCATTGGTTTGAGGGTGATATGTGGTGGAGAATGCCACATCATATTGGAGAAGTCTGGCTAGTTCAATAGCAAAGGCAGAGGCAAACTGCAGTCTATTGTAGTATACAAACGGATACGGACACGGACATCTCCGTATTACATAATTACATAGATAAACCTTTGCATTGATGCATCCTCACACCTTAGTCATTGACTCTGTGCAATACTGAGGTGAGACCATCCATTCGTACTTATATTCTCGTACTCATTACATGTAGTGTACTTCCACAGGTTATGAGCCCCGCACTCTAATCAGCAGGAAACACTGATCACACGCATATACTCAGTAAAACCACGCATATATTCATTATCATGGCCAGTATGACGATGAAAGAAATAAAGCTTCCTAAACTTGACACATCCGGTAAAGAATGGACCACCTGGAAGGTGCAACTCCAACTCATCCTAGCCAGTCAAGGCCTCAGTGGCTATCTCGATGGTACGACACTGAAACCCACTGATCCGGCGAGCGGACAATCGCCTGGATGGACGGCACTGACTGCCGAAGAAATAAAGGCAGTTACAGAATACGAAAAGAAACTGGTGACATGGTATGAGAAAGATGCCAAAGTTCGACACATAACTGTGAACACTATACCTAATTTGCTCTTCATCCGCCTCGTTAACAAGAATACTGCTAAAGAGTACTTTGACACGCTCAGCGCGCTCTTCAAGCATTGTTCCCTTGTGGTTGGTGCTGAACTACAACGACAGTTAGGGGAACAGAAGCTCAAGGAAGGAGGTGATGCACACACACATATAGACAAAATCATTGCGTTACGTGAAGAATTAGCGTCAATTGGACGAGCAGTATCGGACGAAGATCTGTTCAACATTGTGTATGCGTCTCTTCCACATTCCTATAACCCCAGACTAGCCTCTTTGTCCTCGATGATGCATCTACAAAACAAAACCATCACTACAGATGAGCTGATGGACATCGTCTTGGAGGAATATGATAGACTTACCTTGCAAGATGGGGGAAAAGGAAAAGGGAAAACGTCAGAGGATGCAGCGTTCGGAGCATACACGTCTAAAAGAGGCAAGGGTCAGAGAAAGAAGTTTGGCGGCACCTGCTTTAATTGTGGTTGGCTGGGACATAAGGGTCGCGAATGCTGGGAAGAAGGTGGAGGGAAAGCTGGACAAGCGCCAAAGGATTGGAAGCCTCGCGGGAAGAAACCTAAGGACGATAGTAAAGGGAAATCGTTAGCTTCTGCTCACATGCATACATCGAGCCAACCTGATTGTGCATGGGTAGCAATCCCTACAGAGCCGTCCAGTGACTATTCCTTCCTAGCCTGAACCGGAAGTGCAAATGTTCCCGAACTCTACAATAGCAGCACATCTCAGCATCTCTCTCCATCAAGAGATCGCTTTCTCAATTTCGAGACCATAGCACCTAGACCAATTAGAGGAGCGGACAATGGAACATTTGATGCTATCGGAAAAGGAGATCTACCGATCTAGCTTCCAAACGGATCATCGCGATCACGTATCATCCTGAAAGACGTCCTTTATGCGCCGAGTATGCGGGTAATGCTTGTGTCCATAAGTCACCTTACAAAGGCAGGCTGCCAAGCTGTTTTCGAGGGGGAAACATGCCAAATCTTCAATGCCAAACGGAATCTTTTAGGGCAGGTTACCGTGAATAACGGCCTCTATCGGACACAGAGCGATGACTTAACAGCGATGACAGCGACCACGAAAGGTGAAGAAGTTCTCACCATGGAGGAACTTCATCTTTGTCTATCACATATCAGAGTAACAACCATGCGGGAAATGATGGCGAAAGGAATGGTGACTGGCGTGAAGCTCCACCCAGACCATACCTCAATGGGACAATGTGTATCTTGTGAGTATGGGAAAGTGGTACAAAAACCCATCGGAACTACTCATGAACCATACAGACGTGATAAACTTGGTGACAAAATCCATACCGATGTTTGGGGCCCATCTCCTGTCTTAACACCAGGGAAACGTGCTTATTACAGTTCGTTCACCGATGATCATACTCACTACACACGTGTCAGCCTCATGTTTGCCAAATCCGATACATTCGCAGCATACCAAGACTTTGAATCCTGGTTGAATACCCAACACGGGACGTCAGTAAAACGACTTCATTTGGATCGTGGAGGGGAGTATCTGTCCGACGAATTTAGTCGTCATTTACAGACTAAAGGGACAGAACGAAAACTCACTACACATGATACGCCAGAACACAACGGTGTTGCCAAGTGACTAAACTGCACTCTCATTGAATGAGTGCGCACCGTGTTGCACACCAGTGGATTACCTAAGAAGCTGTGGGGGGAGGCTTTGCTGCATGTCGTCTGGGTGAAAAACAGGTAAGCGAGTCGGGCATTAGACGGGAAAACACCATACGAAATGGTTTATGGGAAAAAGCCTGACCTGAATGGGTTACCTGTCTGGGGAGCAAAATGCTGGGTTTTGGACAAGAGTGGGTCTAAGCTTGACGACCGCACTCACGAAGGCCACTGGATCGGATACGACTCCGAATCCATAGCACACCAAATTTACCTGCCCGACAAAAGCAGTGTCGTGGTGGAGTGCAACATTACATTCCAACGAGTCGATAACACTGTCACCATGCACATTAGCAACTCACCCAAGTCCCCAGCTCCACCAGAGGAAAACCCACCCGAAACCCTAGCCACACCCGCACCCGATAAGCCCAAAATGACTTCACCTGCCCACCTTGGTCCCAACTTTGAGCCAAAACCGCCTGACGAACCACAATTGTGACATTCTACTCGCCAGCGCACTGAATTGCCTTACTTAAAGATGCTGTGAGAGCGGGACAGAGTTTATGGTTGAAACGGCATCCAAGTAGTGGGGAGCATGGATGACAACCGTGAGAAAAGCGGCGAAGTTCCTGGCGACCATGCTTCAGCCACATGGGAGCTGGATGACACGAATGCAGTGTTCACACTGCTGGCTGGGAATGCAGAAGCTGAGGGTTTAAAACCAACAACGACTGAGGAAGCGAAAACACGGCCAGACTGGCCAAAATGGGAGGATGCAATCAACGCAGAACTGAAAAGTCTCGCTGATGCACACACCTGGAACATTGTAGACCATCCCAAGGACACGAATGTTGTGAGCTGCAAATGGGTATTCAAGATCAAAAAGAATGCCGCTGGCGAAATCGACAAATATAAAGCTCAGTTGGTGGCACGGGGGTTTACCCAACAGTACAGGGTAGACTACAACGAAACCTATGCGCCCGTCGCCTGGCTTGCTTCGTTACACCTTATCCTCGCCATCGCAGCACGACAGGATTGGGACGTGGACGTGTTCAACTTCCACAGTGCTTTCCTCAACAGAAAATTAGATGACAATGAAATTATTTTTATGGAGTTACCACCTGGTTACAATAAACAAGAGCAGGACCTTGTCGCCCAACTCTGTGTCGCCATCTACGGTTCGAAACAAGGCGCTCTCAAGTGGTATTGACAACTGTGTAGCACGCTTAACGATTAGGGTTCACGTGGATGGAGGCGGATTGGGGCATATTTGTCACCAACATCGCGGAACACATACTCATTCTTGCTTCACATGTCGATGATTGTACGGTTACAGGGAGCTCTTCCGAACTAATCAAAGCCTTCAAGGACGAAATTGGAATGCGGTTCCGTATCACAGACCTTGGTCCTATCAGTTGGCTACTCGGGATGAAAGTTACTCGGGACTGCTCTGCTCGCACTATATCTCTTTCCCAGGAACCGTACATCAACATGATACCTGCCAAATACAATTTTGCCGATATGAAGCCCATCGCCACACCACTTGATCCCCATGTGCAACTCTCTGAATCGCAGTGCCGAAAAACCACTAGCGAGTTTGCACGGATGCGCAACATCCCTTATTGTCAAACCACTGGTTCCCTGATCCACCTTGCCACTGGCACCAGACCAGATATTGCGTTCGCAACCTCGTATGTCTCACAATTCAATGCGAATCCTGGTTGGGATCACTGGGAAGCTATCAAGCGTATCTATCAGTACTTAATTGGTATGAAAATGCTCACACTCACTTTTGGAATGCAGACGAAAGGTCTTGTTGGATATGTTGACGCAGACGGTGCCACTCAGGAACATTGACGAGCGATCACGAGTTTCGCTTTCCTCATCGATGGGGGAGCAATCCTTTGGGGTTCAAAAAAGCAAGAACTCATCAACTTGTCTACTGCTGAATCCGAGTATGTCACCACCATGCACACTGCGAAAGAAGCTCTTTGGCTTCATTGTCTCATTGGAGAGATTTTCAGCCCTCTTACACACCCAACTATTCTTTACAGGGACAATCAATCCACCATTGCTCTCACTTGAGACGGTAGTTATCACACACGTACGAAACACATTGGTATCCATTATCATTTTATTCGTTTCACGGTCAAAGATGGTTCTATTCGATTTCTCTATTGTCCTTCGACCGATATGGTTGCAGATACACTCACAAAAGCTTTACCTAGCATTAAAGCAAAACATTTCGCTCAAGAACTCGGACTTTACCCTTCCGTTTGAGAGGGGAGTGTTGTAGTATACAAATGGACACGGACACGGACATCTCCATATTACATAATTACGTAGATAAACCTTCGCATTGACGTGTCCTCACACCTCAGTCATTGACTCTGTGCAATACTGAGGTGAGACCATCCATTTGTACTTATATTCTCATACTCATTACATGTAGTGTACTTCCACAGGTACACAATACAGTCATTGACTCCGTGCAATACTGAGTGTACTTCCACACAGTCCTCTATCAGAGCTTATTTTGTCATGCAATCCAAAGCATTTAAAGACAGAGGAGAAAAAGAATTTGGCAACTCCTGCAGCATCAATGTTTTTGGTGCAAGGTTCAAAAATCACCCCCTTACTAAGTCCATGATTGACCATGACCATAATGGAGTCAAAACCATTACTAGATGGAAGCCCAGTGATAAGATCAATGGAAATCTGCTGGAAGGGTTGGGTGGCAACGGAGGTGATAGGGGATAATGTGGGTACAGTAGGGTGAGTTTGGACCTTGTTTGCTTGGCAGGTGGTGCAGCCAGTAATGTAACAGTGGACAAAGGTAGTGATTCTGGGCCACCAGTAATCCTTTTCCAGGGCTGCAATATGCAGAAATAGCTGTTGTGGCTGCTGAAGGGTGAAGTATGACATTCCTCCACCAGCCATCATTGAAGGAGGGGGTCTGGGACATAGGTTCATCCCTTGAAGTAGAGAATGCCATTGTTAAAGGCCCAATCCGCTGGATTGTTAAATCAGTTGGGCAGGACATTATTGTGGTCCATGCTGAGGAGTTTCAGCTGTTCCAATACAAGGGGGTTGGAAGGAGTAGAGGTGAGGAGTTTAGAACATAATTTGATGTTGATGGTGCAGATGAATGGCTGTTCCAGTAGGAGGACCTTCTTGGTGTTGTTGGACATAGTAGTTATCCCTTCCAGGCAAGATAGGGCATCAGCCAGGCCCATTTGCAACCCAGGACAATGCTTGAATGCAAGGTTGTATTCTTGGAGGAAGAGTTGCCAGTGGGCATGCTGCTGGGAAAGATTTTGTGGTTGTTGGAAAAATGTGAGGTTCTTGTGGTCTGTTAGGATAGTAACCACATGTTCTGTCCCAGTGAGGTAGTGCCACCATTCTTCCAGGGCATGGATGATGGCAAGGAGCTCCCTGTCATAAATATTGTAGTTCCATTCTGCTTCAGAAAGAGTCTTTGACAGATAGGAACAGGGATGGAGATCTCTGTTGTCATTTTTCTGCATGAGTACAGCTCCTGTCACTACTAGGGAGGTGTCAGTCATGAGGGTGAATGATTTTGAAATGTTGGGCATGATGAGGACAGGTCATTGAAGGAAGGTATCTCATAGCCACTCAAATGCCTTTTGGTGAGTAAGCATCCATTCCCACTTCACTGTCTTTCTTGTTAGGTCATTGAGTGGTCAAGCAATTCAGGAATGAACTTTTGGTAGAAGTTGCAGAATCCTAAGAAGGATCATACCACAGTGACCGATTGGGGAGCTTTCCAATCCCTGATTGCATCAACCTTCATTTTGTCCATCTGGACCTTCCCATTCCCTACCACCATCCCCAGATATTTCACTTCCTGGGCAGCAAAAGTGCACTTTTCTAGTTTGAGGAATAGTTTTTGTTCCTCCATTTGAGCAAGTACTCACTTAGTTCATTCCTCATGTAGTTTCAGGTCATTTTTGGAGTGGATCAGTAGGTCATTCATATAGATAACCAGCCACCCTTCAGTGATCATATCAGTGAAGGTGTCATTCATGTATGCCTGAAATGTCGCCAGGGAGTTGCACATTCCAAAGAACATCACCATGGGCTGATAGAGACCATAAGGGGTAATAAAGGTGGCCTTCCATTTATCTGCCAGTTTGATCCAAATGTTGTTATATCCCCATCGTAAGTCCATCTTGGTGAAGAGTTCTGATTCGTTCAGCTTATTGATCAGATCGCCTATAAGCAGTAATGGATAGGTGTTCTTGACAGTTTGGGAGTTAAGGTAATGATAGTCCTAACAGGGTCAGAGTTTCCCATCCTTCTTCTGAATGAAGAAGAAGGGGGATGCTTGTGGGGATTTGGACAGCTCTATTTTTCCTGACGTGAGATGTTCATTGATGAATTTTTTACAAGCCTCCTGCTCTTTAGGGTTCAGCTGGTAAGCTTTCCCCCTTTTCAGTACAAAGTCTTTGGTGAGCTCGATTTTATGGTTGAAAGCTCTCCTGGGGGGTAGCTCATTTGATGCTTCCTTGAAGACTTTCTTATACTGTTCATACTCTTTGGGGAGTTCAGTTTTCAGCTGTCCAGCCCCTTGGGCAAGTTGGGTTGACAGAGTGGTTCAACAGATCCATTCCTTCTTAGGGAGGTATTCCCCTAGTCCTTTCCTTTTGTATATGCAATGCTCAATTTGATTGTCCATGTCTAGTCCCATGGCTCACAGAAGATACCATTGGTGTATTGGTTGTTGTCAAGATGGGAGTTTTGGATCACTATTTATCTCCACGGTTCCTGATGCCCAGTCAATGAGAGGGTTAACCTCAGATAGCCAAGTCATCCCTAAAATTATATTTTGCTTTCCACATCATATGGTGAAAAAGTCTTAGTTTTGAGGAACTCCTTGGATATAGATAGTAAGGCAGGTGCAATAGCAAATAGTTCTGGATTTATTGATCATTCCATCCATGTTATATGCTTCCTGAGGTTTGATGAGTCAGAAGAAGGGGAATCTGTTCCTTTGTGCAAAGGCTTTGTCCATGAAGCAAGAGGTTGCTCTGCAGTTGATCAAGGCAGTGGTTTGTCCAACATGAACTCCCCCCATTGCAGATACTTGTAGAGGAATTAAAATTGACTTTTCTTCTATAGTAGTTACAATGGGGTTCGTTCTAGGCAGTTGAGTAGTTGGTCCTTGGTGCCTGTCTAAAAATCCTTGAGCCTTTGTTTTACCCTTTCTTCAGAAAGTCTAGTGCCCCCTTTTGGCGCAGTCCAGAGTTGGTTGATCCCCTCCATTGGGTATCTGTTATTTGGTCCTTGGGAGGGTCCTCCATATAGATCTTCTGGAGGGATTTGGCCATTTCTTTGGTACTGTGTCCCTTGGCAATCAGTTGTTCTATCATCCTGATTGCCTCATTCTTTTCCTGTTTTTCTGCAGATTTATCCTCAACAACCTGGGCTTGAACTGGCAGGCACTTTCCATCTGGGCAAGGTCCAGACCTCCATGTTCTGGATTCTTTTTGGTTATCCCTGTGGTTCCTAGCAGAGCAGCCTGGCTTCTTGCATATGAAGCATTTGCCCTCCTTCATGAGCCTAGCTCGTTCTACAGGGGAGAGTCAGATGTAATCAACATCCATGTCATTGGGTCCTTGGGTGGAGGTGGAGGTGCTTCCATATCCTCCGAACCTATGTCTTCTTCCTCTGATGTCTCTGATGCACTCAGTTTGGCAGGCAAATTTCCCACCTGCTTTGATCCATAGATTGACAGTGAGAGGTTCCTCTTCTGATCCTAGGATTTTTTTCCATTAGGTCATTATGTACTCCTCTACTGAAGAGTTTGCAAAGTGTGGATTAATCAACAATTCTGGATTGAGCTGAAAGAAGTTTGAATTCAGAGGCAAATTTGTTGTAGGCTTCCCCAGTGTTGAGTCCTTGATGAATGGCATAGAGTTTCCTTTTTGCCAAAGAGGATTTGTTACAGAGTTATGGTTCACTGGCAGTACTACTGGACCAGACCACTTTATTTTCTTCAACCTTTCCTCAATGGACAGGGACACCACTACACCAAGGCTCTGGTAGAAGCCTTACCCTTTGTACCAGTACTCTGGGAGTACTACCAACATCATTGTCCTCATCTATGGACACCATCAGGAGTTGCCATACTCTTGCTTATGGCCAAACATTGTCCTCTCTAGACATCTCAGTCATAGATGGTCTAGAACCTCCTTGAAGACAGATACCTGCTCTCCTAGTCAACCATGGAGCACTCTGCCTTCCCTTTGTTACCATACTCCTTATCAGATATAGGAGTACAACCTTTCACAATCCAGGCTGTTCCTACAGCCACTGTACAGCCGCATGGAACCCCTCATCTGCTTACAGCATAGATGTGCTTCCAATCATATATCAATCCTGTCACTGATCCTCATCATCCCAAGACAGTGGATCCTTATTTGATCCTTTCCTTAAGTTCCTGATGGGATCCCATTCTTGATCTCCCATCACATGTACACCCAATGGACTCTATAGCCATATAGGGCATGTTTCACCTTTTGATCCTTCGATTCTGTTGATCCTCCCCTGATCTTCATGACAGTGGGACTCCTCCTTGATCCCTTCATTCCTTCCCATTGTGGGAAGCCTATTTGATCCTTTTTGGACCACCCCTTGCCCTGATGGTCTGTGCACCCTCAGGCTACAGTATATATAGAGCTACACTTGTACCGTTGTAGTCTCTAAGCTAGTTCTACACCAGAATACCTGCTTGTATTCCTACTGCAACTCCTTGTTGCCTCTTACTCACAATCTATTCTCATTCACTGGTGTACTGGCGATAGGATCCCTCTTGAGTCTTGTCCACTCTTGATATCGCTATCATTTCATGCCTCTTTGTCTTTCAGCTTTCCAAGGCATTAGCTTGCACTTGTACCCTCAAGACTCCACTTCAGTCTCACACACCCTGGTGCTTGACCTCATCTACCATTGGATGGTATTATGCTGGGCTGGCTGGCTCACAGTACACTAGGTTGTATCACTGCTCACTCCATCCTTCCTCTATGAATGGCAGCAACTAACTTCACTAGGGCATGAGCTTGCAGTAAGCGTAACAGGATTTGTTGTGGATGGACATCATGCTCCAGAAATTGTCTTTGAACTTTGCCCAGGTTCAATCAGCTTCTGGGATTAAGTTTTTAGAGCTTCACTCATAGTATCCTTCAGAAAAGATCCTTCCTTTGCCCTTACTCATCCTATTCAGGGCAGTGACAATCTTTGCTTGATTGTCATATTTTGGGTTGATGGAAAAGTATGCATCCATGGTGTGTAGCCACCAGTTAACATCTATGCTGTTGTGAGAGAACTTGTCAGGTAATCCTGCTTTGAGTTCAGGCATCTCATCTTCTGTATCTGTATCAACTGGGATAGGTTCATCTTCGTAGTCTGGTCCTTCTGAAGGAGGAGGGGGGTCATGCCAATCAGGAGATTCTATTCTCTTGGGGATGTACTCAATCTCCTCAGGAGTTGGCTCAGGGATTGGTGATAAGGTGAGGGGGGCTTGTGTGAAAGGTAAGACAGGGTGGGGTGGGAGAGCATGTGGTGCTCTTCCTTTTGCTAAGTTTCATTCCCTTATTTTTGAGAGAGTCAAATTTGCTGGGGAGAGGGAGGTAGTCTGGGTGATTGGTTGGTAATCTCCAAAGGTCTGGTAATCCCTGGGAGGACAAAGGTGGTGGTGGTTGATCCACAGTGGGTTCAGGTTCTGGGGATGATGAGGGGGCACAGAATTGGGATATGGTGGATGGGAATTGGCCTTCTGTTAGGGAACAGGGCCAATGATTAAGCTAGTTCTTTTGTTATGCTTACCATGACAACTGGAGTTAACACAATTGTGGAGAAAGAGATAGAATGATAGTAGGATGCCTGTTTAATAGGTCAAAGACTTAAGCAGAGCAAAGCCGATGATGTTGCACTCAGCCCTTGTGAACAGAGGGGTCCTCTTGTGGTGATGCAAAGTCCAAGTTCTTTGTGGTAGAGAGAGAGGGAGAAGGACACAAGCAAGAAGGTGAAGTCTTCGAGCTTATGGAACACCAGTTAATGCAGTATAATTGCATAGAACTAGCTTAACATTACAAGTACAATGTCTTGGTTATTTATATGACACAAAAGTGAGCACAGACCATTGGGTTTTCTAGGAATAACAAGTGTTCTGCTAGTGGAACAGGATGGAACAGGAAAGGATCAAAAAGGGTGAGTCTCTGCTGTCCAGAAGAGTGGAACAATCAGCAAGTGGAGTGAAAATGGGTTACCATACTTGGGGTATGTCTCTGAGTGGCTATACATCATCATATGTGGGAGAAGTGGATGACATCAGATGGGAAAGAGTCCTGTCATGAGAAGAAGACAAGTCCAGGTAAAGTTTCAAGCTTCAAGCACCATATTGGGTTGTTGAAGAGTTTGGCCCAGCCATTGAAAAGGATGAAGCTGGATAAGTGCTCATGTCAGCAAATCTTGGAGGCTGTGTTGAAAGGAGGTGGAATCATCCCAAGTGAAGCCAAGATGGAATGAAGGGGTCAGCAGGGCCAATGCAGGATCTAGTTTTAACCCAGTTGGGTGGTGTGGACAATGCTCTCAGGAGACAATAATCTCAGTGTGGAGGAATGCACTCATCACCTAACAGAAGGAATAACACAGACTTCTAAAAGTGAATTTTAGGTGAGTTGAAGTAGGATATGAAATGATACATGGAGCATGCACCAGAAATTGAGATGTTGGTGGAGAGAGTAGAATTCTGAGGATGGTGAAGATGATTGCACTCACCATGCACTGAATGCAAGAAGAAGAATGTACTGGATCTCATCTGCCACATTGTTGATCCAATTGATTTCTACCAGACCCATGGTCTGTGCATTCACCTTCATCATATAAATAACAAGCCTCTGTGCTTGTAGATCTTTAAGCTAGTTCTACACAATACATACCATGTTAACTGGTGTACCACAAGCTCAAAGTCATTTCTCTTCTTGCTTGTGTATTCTCCATCTTTCTCTGCAAAGAACTCAGACTTTGTGTCTGTGCAAGAGGACCCCTCTATTCATAAGGGTTGAGCCAGACACCTTCAACTTCACACTGCTTAAGTCAACAAGGGTATCAAATGGACATCCACTTTTGTTCTACACTCTTCCTCCACAGCTGTGTTAACTCTAGTTGTCATGGTACAGTAAGTGTAACACTGTTATGCTTACCATGACAACTGGAGTTAACTCAGTTGTAGAGGAAGAATAAGAACAATAGTTGGACACCTGTTTGATAGCCAACAACTTAAGCAGTGCAAAGTTGACAGTGTCACACTCAACCCTTATGAATAGGGGGGTCCTCTTGTGATGACGTGAAGTCCTAGTTCTTCACAAGGGAAGGGAGGAGGCACAAGTGAGAAGATGAAGACTTCAAGCTTGTGGAACTCCAGTTAACGTGGTATAGATTGCATAGAACTAGCTTGGAGTTATGGTTATGAGGCTTGACTATTTATACAATAAGAAAGAGAGCATAGACCATCAGGTCTCATAGGAATAGTAAGTGTTCTGCTAGCAGATTGAATAGAAATAGTAGAGAATCAGAAAAAAAGGGGTCTCTGCTGTCCAGAAGGGTGGAACAGTCATTGAGTGGAGTAAAATGGGTTACCATACTCAGGATAAGTCACTGAGTGGCTATATATTGTCATAAGTGGTAGGAATGGAAGATATCAGATGGGAGCAAGTCCCATCATGAGGAGAAGACAAGTCCAAAGAGAATAAGGAAAGAAGAAATAAATGTGCCATATGGACAATTCCATAACATTAGCTCCCTCCTAATCATTGAAGTCCCACCTTCAAACCTATCCTTCCTCACTCATCTCCACAGTTGATCTCATAGTCCATGAGATCATTGGAGTCTTCGATCAACAGCCTGTCTCAACAGAATTCTAGTGTGTGCCCTTGATGGCTGCAGTGTATGCAAGTATGGAAGGGGCAATCTTTTTGCACATGTCCCGGCAACATTTTGCCACAGATGGGGCAAGTGTATTTGGTGCAGTTGGGGCATAGATGGTCCTTGCTCCAACAAACAAAGCATCAGGTGCAATGGATGTAGGGGGCTGGGGCAAGGGGTGTACTGGGATGGTCGATGTTGATGGGATTTGTCGAGGACCCTGAGGGTGTGGACAATACTGTAGCCAACAGGTGACTTTTGTCTGCTCATTTGCCTCTGACATCCGAAGAAGACAATCCTCCAATGATGATGACTTTCCTTTTGGTGGGTCTGGGGGAGTGAGAGGGAGTGGGAGTGGGGTGGTGGGCCATGGGGAGAGAGGCCAGAAGTCTATCCACAAATCCCCCATCAGTAAAGGGGTTCTCATCATTAGTTCCAGAGTGTATTCCTGAATTAAGTCCCTGAGAGTGGAGGCTTCCTTGGATGGGGACACTAGGGGCTGGCACAGGAATGGGTAGCGTTTTCTTTGTCAGACAAGGATGCCACAGGGGAATTTCTGGCAGAGGGAACTGAGATGAGGTCTTCTTTGACGGACTTGTCTCCTTCCCAGGTGTGGAGTGGGTTATCCCAAGGTGTGATGGACTGGTCAAGGTAGAATTGTTGGTACTGATGGGGTAGGGATCTAAAGAGGGGGTGAATGACAGGGGCGACAATGAGGTAGGGGAGTTTGTTGAGGGTGGAGATAACCCCAAAGTGTTAGAGAGAGTCAAATAGGTGGTGTTGGGCTTCGGCGATGGTGGTGTCCATAAGGACATGTCTGGAGTTGGGTTTGATGACATCTCCCATAGCAATCTCATGGACTTGCTTAATGGTATGGAGGGACTGGGTGACAGCAATGAGGGTATCAAGGGGGCCTCTATGCACAAAGGAGTCGTCTCATTTAAGATTTTGGTGGACGATGGGGTTGGAGAGGAGGGCACTAAGGGCCATGTGACGGTGCTCAGGGGGGAAGTGGTATAGATGAAGGGGTGTGTTGATTGGGAGGTCATTGATGGTGGTGTACATGTTTCAAGGGTAGGAAGAAAGATGGGAAGGCCTGCCACCAGACGGTGTGCCTTATAGCCTCCCTACCACTTCCTCTGAGTGGTTATCTCTTATCTTTCTGTCAGTCCCAGTATTCTTGAATTAGTTCAGTGGAATGCCACAAGTTCTGTGTGGACTCCCAGGTGTTTTCTGTGGAGGAATAGCCCTTCCATTTGACCAGATATGACCGTCAGGTGGGCAACCCTCAGTGTGCCAAGATAGTTTCAACTTCCCATTCTTCTTCTCCTTCTACCACATCTGGTGGTATAGGGAAGAAGTTCATTCCATGTTCCTCCATTTCCTTGTAAGAGGATACTAGGGACACATGGAACACATTGTGAATCTTTCAGGTTGGTGGGAGTTTGAGGCAATAGGAAATTGGTGAGAGAACTTGTGTGATCTTGAAAGGTCCTTCCCTTTGAGGGGAGAGTTTTCATGTAGGGTATCTTAATCTGAGGTTTCAGGAGTCTAGCCATACTTTCTGTCTGGTTTTCCAAGGGGAGAACTTCGATGTGATTCATTCCACCATATATTGCCTTGCTTTGTCATGTGCAGTGATGGCTTCCTCTCAGGCCTTTTCTAGCAAGTTCATCTGTTGTTCTAGGGCTGGTAGGAACATTTTCCCAAGAGGGGGGTAAGAGCGGGGTCCGTATCCCACCATTAGGAAGAATGGGGTTTGTTTAGTGATGGAATGCTGGGCAGAGTTATGTATGGTGGTATTCAGCGGTAATGAGGAGGTCAGCCCATTTCTGAGGGACTCCATTGCAGAAGATCTGTAAATATGTTTCCAATTCTTGGTTGACTCTCTCAGTTTCTCCATCAGTCTGAGGGTGATATGCAGTAGAAAGTGCCATGTCATATTGGAGAAGTCTTGCCAGTTCTATGGTGAAGGCTGAGGTGGGTTGTGGTCCTCAGTCAGAGATTACTTTGTCATGTAGTCCAAAGCATCTGAAAACAGAGGAGAAAAAGAGTTTGGTGATTCCAGTAGCATCAATATTTTTGATACAAGGTTTGAAAATCACCCCCTTACTAAGTCCATGGTCTGCCACGACCATAACAGAGTCAAAACCATTGGTAGACAGGAGTCCAGTTATAAGGTCAACAGAGAATGGTCGGGTGGCAATGGAAGCAATAGGGGAGAGAGTGGGGACAGTAGGGTGGGTCTAAACTTTATTGGCTTGACAGGTGGTGCAGCCAGTAATGTAGCAGTGGACAAAAGTGCTCATTCCAGGCCACCAGTAGTCTTTTTCCAAGGCAGCAATTGTGCAAAAGTAGCCATTGTGGCCACTGAGGGGAGAGGTGTGGCATTCTTCTGTTATTCATCGTCAAAGGGAGGGGTCTGGTACATAGGTTCTGCCTTTGAAGTACAGTACAGTCATCCACTGCCACTTAAAACACTACCACCACTTTAAACAAATGTGAATAACATGGAAAAATCATGGATTGGCTTACACACGAAGTAGATGAATATTAAGCTAGTGGTTACTGTGACCACATACAGAAGTTTTCGGCACTGTCACACTGCACAATCATAAGATGATGCATGTTTTCTATGTAAATTTATAGTAAATGATAAAGTCTAGTCTATGGAAGCAAGCTGTGCCTGCAAAAAACTATGAAGAAGGTGCAGATAAGTCTTCCAAAGATTGCTATAAAGTCCAAGATGCAACATGAAGAGTAGTATTCATGCCAGCATGATGCTGGTTGAGCGAGTCTGAAAAGTAACACATCAGCAACAATCAGTTCGCTTATAAGCGAGATATACCATAAGGGGATATGATGCCACAAATTGCATTTGACTGACACTGACGCGATGTGTTGAACCACAAACAAAATGGTCAGCCGGGCAAGATCTAATGCTGAGAAGAAGAGAAGACATACCTTGGATAAAGAAGAAGCTATGGATTATGCCATCAAGCTTCACATCAAAGACAAGGAGAAGCCAGAAAAAGACCAGCAAAGTCTGCGTGCTCTGTGTCATGAAACTGAAGCGGAAATGAAGACACGGCAGAAGGATGTTCATATGAACCATGTAACACTCAAGAATCGACTTGCCAGAGGACGAAGCTGTCAGCAAGCTAATCAGGATAACTATGGCTGGCTTACCCCTGAAGAAGATGAAAC
>JBBPJL010000582.1:0-15657 GCA_038088675.1 Xanthoconium separans | reverse complement strand
AGGAGAGCAACTACAGGGAGCTCTCCTTAAGTAGTGTCTAGCTACTTGCACTGCCTCTACTAAGTATAGTAGGAATAAACATAGGTAGACAAAAGGACGTCATAAAGAATGAGTCAATGAGAAAAGGATTGATAATCCTAAATATATCTACCAATAGCAGTAAATGCTCTTTGATGTGATGAGTAAGAGATGAGTAAATGTGATAGTGTAATCAGAACAATAGTCCGAGACCATCATGTGATGTGGTCTAGAATCTGGGTCATGAATAGAATGAAACTAAAGATAGAAAACCCAGATTTCAACAGTAAGTCCCATGAGAATTGTAGCAAGTTATTGATAGTAACTGATTGACATTCAGGTTCGCTGTCATCATCTACTTTCAATGTATTATTAGATTGACTGTACTACTACGAGTAAGGACAATAGCCTGAGTATATTATGTAGTGCTAGGTGACAATGTTGTAACTCTAGTAGGTGCGGGCGGGCGACTCGCACACTTATGAATATCAACGGGTCGAGACAGTCTGTGGCGGTCTGTGGCGGTCTGGATCACGCTGCGCCAAGCTGGGTTCTCGGCTAACTTGCCCGAGACACTGGAGCGTCGGCTAGTGGAAAAGGCTGGTTTGCTGATGTCGTGTTTTTACTTGCAACAAGATAGGGACAACGTACAAAATAGGAGGTTGACGACCTAAAATGAAGCCCCCGAGAGAGCCTAGCTGGAGACCCCAGTGCAGTATCACGCCCGACTCAGCAACGGCCATCACGACGTCATTGACGCCGGCGACGGCGATGGCGGAGCCACGGTGTTACCTCCATGACGACGACGATGACGGCGTAGTCCCCACCACGACGACCACATCGTCGTCGTTGACGCACCACCATCACCACGTCGTCGACGCCATAACCACCACTACCACCACCGGGAACGCCTTGTTGATGGAAATGACGATGCGGCACGATGACAACATGATCGACAATGATGTAGCCACCGTGCGTCACGACCTACGACGACATAACCTCAGGGTGTCCCTGACCACGTCAACGACAGCGATGATACAGCCACCGCGGGCCATCATGACGACGACGGTGCGTGGTGACTACCACGTCCCTTGACTTGTTTGCCATGACTGAGACACCAAATAAGGCAGCCAAGATCGCCCAAGTGGAACCCAATTCAGATGTATTCACTATGATGGCGACCTCAGAGTCTCAGACCGACATCACAGGCATACACGACACCCATAACTTGAACGGAGCTGACGAGGCAATACAAATTGACGTGTGCTCTGCCTTGACTCTAACGGCGCTTCTTGGGAAAGCACAAACGTGCTTACTAGTAAAAAAAAGTGGGACGGCAAGGGTGAGGTAGATGTAAATGTTCGTGCATATCGCAGAGACTTCAACCTTTAACTCCCACTTTTCGTCGACGCGTTTGCGGACAGTGACTACGTGATACAACAAAATATCGGTCTCGGAGATCTTGGTCTCCGTGATGTCATGGTGAAGCCCAATCGTCCGCTTTCACATTCAACAAGACTTTTCCCACAATAACGTATATGTCTATATGTTTTCTTTCTTCCTTCCTTCTGTTCTGATTGGTAGATCCAAACAAGGCATGCACCCCTGTGACAGTGCAGGCAACGCGCAAGCCGGCAGGTTCTCCCACATTGCCCTCATATCTCTTGCACGATCTTGTTTGCAACAAGTTATGCTGCAGCGAATAACACGCTGCCATAGGAGGTGAGTTCAATCTGAATTTGTCTTGAGGCCTTCCGTTTGTGGTTCGTGAAGCAATCGCAGGAAAGCGCTTCGAACCCTGTGGATAATGAGACCTTTGGATATGAATTGTACACCCTGAGTGTCCATTTAATTTCACGGAAATGAGGCGTAACGCTTGCTAATTCCCAACAAGCGCGCGCTTGATCTCAGCGTGATGTTGCTCAACCAAGGTTCAAAGACTCACTGGATCCTTCTCTCCTGTACCCCAACATTATACTCATGGAAAACGGGGCCAGCACTTCTCCTGGCATCCGGCAAGGACAAGGACGAACAGCCGATACCCCGAATCGACCTTCTAGATGCACTCGGTGCAACGCCACGCTGGGGGAAAATACGGGAAACCTCGTCATATGCATCGATGGTACCGGTAATAAGTCTACTTCAAAGGTATTGATAACAATCGCAATACTGTTCCACACTGATTACTATGGACAGAAAACCAATGTGGTGAAGTTGTTCGATAAGGTCGATCAGGAAGAATTGAATATTCCCAGACAAAAAGCGAAATATTGTTCTGGAATTGGGGCTCGCCCTAAATCGAAGAAAGCACCCCTTCGTGATGCGGTTGACATGGCGTTTGCACGGTATGTACCGGTCAATGTTTTCTACTGTTCGAACGTGTGAAATACTCGAGAGCAGGAACTTGGAGAAAAATATCAAGGAGTCGTATAGCTGGCTAGCAGAGAGCTATACAGTGGGGGACCAGATATATCTTTTTGGTAGGTTTCGTTATTCGCTGTAGTTCTCGCAGCCGACCACCGTATAGGTTTCTCTCGAGGGGCATACCAAGTACGAATGCTGGCAGCCATGATATACGAGGTGAGATCCAGGTTACTCGCCGATTTTATTATGGAATTGAACACGTGTTTCAGGTCGGCTTGATAACACCATCAAACAAGGACAAGTTTGAGGAGTGAGTAATTATTATACTGTTTGCACGATCTTGACGAACATGTCGACAGAGCTTACGAATGCTATAAATCGAGTCGTTCTGGAGGGCAGAAGGCTAGGCAGGCTGCGAGGGTGTTCAAGAAGTCGTCTTGCTGGCAGGACATGAGGGTCCACTTCATTGGAGTGTGGTAATTGCCAAACTTGCGTCGGTCGAATGGTGCTCATTACTGGCCAGGGATACTGTTTCTTCCGTAAGCAGTTCAGCACAAGATATTTCCCTTTCGAGATCTTCGTCTGCGGAACATGCTTGTCATTTCCGCCACGCTCTCGCTCTAGATGAGCTTCGGGTCAAGTTCATGCCGGAATATTTCCACGAGATAAACTCTCTAGCGGATTTCAAGTACACATCGGATACCTCCCCCCCCGATAGAAAAGCCTCGAGTTCCACAGGTGAACTGAGTGGGGTTTCATTGAATGGGAAGGGCTCTGACATCAAGGAGGTCTGGTTTGCTGGCAGCCATTCAGACGTGTGGGTACCCTTTACCAGACCTTCATCAAACTGACATGCCAGGCAGGGGTGGCAAGAACAAAATAGGGAGGCATCATCAACCTGGGAACGTCTCATTGTTATGGATGCGTCGAGAAGCGGCTGCCTGCGGTCTCGTGTTGAATCCGACTGACATCGTCTGGCTTCCTCATGATCTTGATCATGGCATTACTAATTCGATGACCAATGTGTGGCGTGCCTTGGAATATCTACCCACCCTGCACCAAGTATCCTATTGTGGTCTTGGTGAGAAGGCCTTGCGGTGAGAGTCGTGACATCTCGCCAGTTGACGAAACTGACTTCACATTTGGTAGTCCCCATCGGGAACAACCCCGCTGTATAATACCCGGTCAAAAGATCCACGCTTCCGTTTTGTACGCACATGGGTATAAACCAAAGGCGACGCTGGGGGACAATTTCGACATACCCATCATACTGCCTGGATTGGAAGATGCGAAGCTCGATGGCGAAATTTGGGAGACAGGACTCTTCGACGCTAGTGCAGCAAACCTATTGATCAATTCACTGGGTATGCCGCAGGGGGTTGCACCAATCAACCTCGACAAGTTACTGTTCATGCTTCGATTCAGTGGGTCTATCCGTTTCGATCCCCTTCTTACTTACATTCTCTGTCGCCTTAGGGGAGGGAAGACAGAGCGTAAGGAACGTACCAGACTTGCAAGACAAGTTTACGAAGGTCATGAACGACAATGGAAGTGCGACGATCGTTCGGCTTGTCGCGATTGTCGCTCATCACGAAGCATGTGAGATTCTTATGACGAGCACGTGCGTCGTGTCGTGTGTAACCTCCTGTTGCAGCCTGCGACCCCGAGGCATGCCCGAACAGTTACGTGTCGCTTTCTACTGGAATTTGCGAGGATGTATTGGTGGATGCGAAGAACTATCTTAAAGATGTCATGGACTGCCACAAGCACCGACACGGTCCCAGAGTTGTTGCTCTTCTGAGACTGTTGACGAAACATCGGATTCTTCGGGAACGTATCCTCACCGAAGACATCTTGAAAACTCTTCTCGATTCATTCGATGAGGTCATTAGAGCACCCGAGAGGCATTTTGTATTAGCATTGGACGGTTTGAACTGTTTGCTGCAATGCGGTTCGTAGTGATTATCGTGCATTTCTAGACTTCCTGATGATTCATTAGTCGACATCCGGCTCGCTATTGTCGAGACATTAAGGTCCAACCCACCGGATGACACGATGTCCAGGCTTTCTCGGATACTGGAGGTCAAGGGTAAGGACTAGATCTACGGTCGGGTTGGGACTAAATGTCGTGTTAGACCCGCTCCATCTAATTGCGGCGTTGCGCATGGTGTCTATTCTTGTCCGAATTCCTGAAGGTAAGCTCTACTGCTTGTGTTGCTGAGTGGGGACTAATGAGGAGTTAGGGAGAGCTGCATGCTCTGTAATAGATTCTAAAATCAAGCAGTTGGCGAGTACGAACGAACATCTCATAGGTCCCCTTGCTGCGCAGATATATCTTGCGCTATACGACCCAAATGACCAAAGTAAGCCGTCAGAAATGCGAATCTTTCGCTTACTAACGTTTCAGATCGATTGCACATTCGCAATGCACACGTTCGCACCAATATCACCAGTGCCCTGCTCTACTTAGCTTTCCAATCAGATCTCGAACATGTATATAACATTTTTGGGCTCGGTAAGTGATGCTCATCGAGGCGTTGAAGTTCGAACTCAATCTTTGCACCAGGTGCCACAGAACTAACTCCAGGACACAGAAGGTTCATTGGCAAGCTGAAAACCACTGCTCTCCAGGAGAAGGATGCTCGGGAACGCACTTCTGCTACGATCACCCTTCTGAAGCTCCGCGAGAGTGAGTTTCCTATCAATGCTATGAAGCCATGAACTCACTTTATCAGGCACGATCATCCGCAAACATTACCGCGAGATCGAATTGTTGGACATTTTCGTCAGTCAGCTGCGACGTAAGGACAGCGCACTGCTCGCTGCATTCGCACTGGCTATCTATTTGAAATACCGTGGGTAGAATTGTTTGCTATTGGACTCGTATGGCTCAAAATTACACTAGGCGACCTGAAGTACATCAAGGAAAGACTTCCACAACATATAATTACGATGTTAAGAGAGGACTATTTTGACGATGCTGTGGGCCAGTTCGGAGGGTTCTGGGTTTTCAGGGAGTTGATGAAGCATGGTGAAGTCCTATTGCCCTAGATGACCTGGCTCCGCATGCTGATTCTTTTGGGTCAGTCGACTTGCGTAAAAAGATTAGTCGCGATGTCATCAAGATTTTGACCTATAAGCTGGAAATGGGCAATAAGAAGGCGACGCGCTGTGGTCTGATGTGCTTAGACACCTTCCGGTCATGTGGTATGTATGTGAATGACGATACCGGTTCATTGTTGCTCACCCATGCCCGAGACCCGCGTTATCCATGGATTCAGAAGCTTTGCTACAGGGGCCTGGGACATCTGAAGGACCCAGTGTGGAGAGTTCAGCAAGCAGGGGCAAATATCCTCTCCGCGTTGGCACAGACGGGTATGAATTCATGTGTCCTATTTCAAGGATTTATCTAAAGTTTTTCGACTTTAGAATATGGCGTGGCCGCCATCAGCGCTCACGTTCCCGGGATTGTGGAGATGCTTCTTCCGGAGGGTTATATGCTGATTCCCCGGCCCACTTTTCCACAGACCCCAGGTAACTCGACGTCCTCTGATAAACCTGACGTGCAAAAGAAAAACACAAGTCACAAGTCACCGTCATGGATGATGGGACCTGTATACGCGTTGCGTATTTTAGCGGAGAACGGTAAGATCTAGTCTCGCCCTCTTTCATGGACGCTGGGACTAATGCGACATACTATGCCAGCGATATTACGGGACCGTATCTCCAAGACAATACAATACAGCTATGTGAAAGAATTGCATCAGAATGGAGTGCTTGTCGAGAAGGACGATACGGCTACGTGGCTCCTCTCCATATCAGGTCGAGGTACTTAATGCGTTTCATTCGCTTAGAAACGTGAAACTGAAATAGGTGTTTCCCATCCTTTCAGCCCAAGTGATCCACAAGCTCGATGAGATGATTGAAGCTGTGGACTCAGTCTAAGAACTTCCAGAAGGTCGCTTGTCGATCGCGAACTCTGCTCCTTTACATTCAGGATTGGCTCATCACCGGAGAGATGGCAATTGATACTATCATATAGCGTCTGACCACTGGTGGTCTTGTCTGCGCCATTTTTCTTCAAGTTTGCTTCTTACTGAGTATGCCCTAGTCGTTGGAAGGGCTTCGAAGTGTACTGTTTTATGTGTACCTTTTCCCCTTTCACGTGTGATGGTCTGCTACATATGTCGGAAGAGTTTGATTTTGGATGCGTCTGGTCCACATCTCTGTTTCTGCGTGGTTTTTTGAGGGTCGCCTGGATTTCCACTATGAGGAGCCTCGGCTGCCACCTACGCAATTTATTATCGATGATGCGAGAATGTTGATAGTGCGTCACGCGTCACGAGCCGCCTGAACAATACATTATGGTACGTTAGCAGCTACGTTAGCAGCAAGATGATTTTGCACTTGTTCACTCGTAGGATTTGGTTTTCACATCGACAGCGACATCAACAGTCTTTGGACGACGCTCCGTACACGCGGGAGTGCCAGTGGAGAGCGAGAACCGGCCCGGAACGGAAGCCCGACTTGCTCCATTACTGTACGGGTACGTGCGTTGGCACTGCTAGGCAGTAAAGCCAGGGTATAAAAACACGTATGTAAGTTACCTTGCATGACGGAGTCCAATTCCCGAGCAGACGTCCTTTACGCCCGGCTTGCGATCAACTCTAAACACGAATCATTACACCTGAAGTTTAGACCAGATTTCACGCGCCAGGTTTTTCCACTATCGGCGGTCGTTGCTTTCCTTCAATCCCACTACCCTGAGCGTGCGTCACTCCGACACCTTGTGAAAAGCCTACACGAATGGTAAACGTATATCCTGAGCCAGAGCAGAGTGGCACCACGCGACTTTTCCCATACCTCAACGAGGCGAAGCCATTCCCCTCATGTAAACCGTTCCCAATGCGTTCTGGAGTCCCTAGTACGCTGCCACCTCATTGCTCAACCATTGACTCGCATGACCACTTTACGCCTAAGTACGAGCGCTTGGCCCGGAGATCCCTTGCCGTCGAGATCGGACACCCTTGAGATTCTTGGTCGACGATCACTACACATGCCAACAGCATTGAGGCCGCAATATTGCATCAGAGTCTATACACCTGTGAATAAACTTCTTAAAGACTTTCTCGGCGCGAGGCATCTGAATGACCACATCGGTATCAAGATCCATAGCCAGTCACCTCAGGTTTGAATTGAATGTACACCAGCAAGGCCTCAAGCCTCGAACTTGAACACATGTAGGACACGGGCCCGGGTGTTGGTGCATTTTCAGCACGCTGGCCATCAACTTCTGTACTTCTGAGAAGACTGTGGCCTCCGTAATATGATTAGGAACCTGTGTTTATACCACGGGACATCGCCTTGTGGGTTCATCGCCTTTAGTACACCTGTTTTTCATATTATATGATAAGTTGGTTACATAAGTTATGCGGCTTATGCCATGAGGCCCATTATGCATCACCTCTCCTCCTGCCTTTGGCTCGTCCTCCACGCGCTCAGTCATCTCGCCTTCACGGTTGGGCGCGCTCGTCCTACTGACCGCCATCCATTGTCTCGTCACATGTCAAGCACCGCGCGGCATCTCGCCGCTCGTCAATGCTCATCCTCTGCCCTTCTCGTCCCTTGCTGTCACACCTGCCCGGTCTCACCCACTGCTCCTCATCACCTCTCGCCCATCGCCCCCTCATCACCTGCCTGCGCATACAGGAACAATGACGCGTTCACCCCACGCCTCACGCCTCACACCACCACCATCACCACCAGGATGAAGGCGGGGGCGGTGACATGGCGATGACACGTGCACCGCACACCTCACGGTGACGACTCGACATCGACAACAGCGTCGACCCATGCGCATCACACCGCATGCCACTACCAGGACGAGGACGAGGGCGGCGACACGGCAACGATGACGCCTCACGCCGCCGCCACTACCAGAGGACGAGGGTGAGTGTGGTAACACGGCAACAACGCGTGTGCCCATGCCTCACACCTCCACTATCACCGCTACCACCAACGGGTTGAGGCGGCGAGTCGGCCGCACGGCGACAAGAGGACAAGGGGTGCAACTCACACCTCACGACCACCATCGCCACCATCGCCCAGAAGGACGAAGACGATGGTGGCCACACAGCAACCACGACGGCGACAACGCGTGCACACGCCTCATACCATCACCATCACCGCTACCACCAGCAGGAGGACGAGATCGACGACATGGCGACGATAGCGACACGGTGCTATCTGCGGCGCGATGATACGACGAGGGCGACAACCCGTGCACCCCATGGCTCATTCCGCTGCCACCACTACCAACGCTGACGATGGTGCGACGAGGGGGATGACAGCGACAGCCGTATCGTCGACGACACAATGTGTACTAGTATGTACAATAAGTATTACAACAATTACTACATATCTATGATTTTTATTGCTATTGTCTGATCGGTTGGACCTCGTCGTTGTCGTCCCCATCTCCTGTTCTCCGTCCTTTTCGCGGTACATGCCTTTCTTGACAACGGAGCTTGATCGAGCCACTCCAGCGAGCCCGGTCACGTGTGTCGTCGCCACATGAGGTGAACGCATTATGGGTCTGCGGCCTCGGACTTCCGGCCGCCCTTGTCAAGCAAGGTGATTGATTTATGCTCTCTGTTTCAACCTACTGTATCCCACTTACCGATGGCCATTTCATCAGCACCGTCCAGATGCCCTCGGTGCAGGCGACAACAGCAGAAGAGTACGAAGAATCTCGTCGTAAGCATCGATGGCCGCAGTGGTACTACTCACGCAAACGTATTGGTAATTGTTACTCTCATGTCCTCTTCTCGCTGACGACTATGGCCAGAGTACCAATGTGTCGAAATTTTCCGCCAAAATCGATCTGGAATCGACTAGCCCAGAACAAGACGCACACAATTCGAGCGGAACTGGCGACGTGGTTGACCAGGCGTTTCCACGGTGTGTACCAGTCAAGCTGTTCTACTATTCGAACGACTGAAATACTCGAACAGGAAATTGGAGAAAAATATCGAGGACTCATATCGCTGGCTAGCAGAGAGGTATGCAATGGGGGACCAGATATATCTTTTCGGTAGGTTCCATTATTAGTCGTAGTTCTCGCAGTCAACCACCGTATAGGTTTCTCTCGAGGGGCATACCAAGCACGAATGCTTGCGGCCATGATATACGAGGTGAGACCCAGGTTCAAGTTGGCCATTTTTGTTCTGGAACTGAACACATATTTTAGGTCGGCTTAATAACAACATCGAACAAGGACAAGTTTGAGGAGTGAGCATCTGTTATGCTGCTTGCATGATCTTGACGAACGTGTGGGCAGAGCTTACGACTTATATAAGTCAAGTTGTTCGGGAGGACAGGAGGCCAGGCAAGCTGCAAGGGAGTTCAAGAATCGGTTTTGCTGGAAGGACATGAGAGTCCACTTCGTCGGAGTGTGGTAATTGAAAAACTTGCATCGGTCGAATGGTGCTCATTACTGATCGCTGTCAGGGACACTATAGGCTTTTTACCACAAGATGTTCCCCTTTCGAGATCTTCGTCTGCGGAACACACTTGTCATTTCCGCCACGCTCTCGCTCTGGATGAGCTTCGGGTCAAGTTCATGCCGGAATATTTCCACGAGATAAACTCTCTAGAGGACTTCAAGTACACAGATGCCTCCCCCGGCGGTAGAAAAGCTACAAGTGAACTGAGTGGGGTTTCACTGAACGGCAATGTATCCGATCTCTTGGCAGGCGAGAAGAAGGGATCTGACATCAAAGAGGTCTGGTTTGCTGGCAGTCATTCAGACGTGTGGGTACGCTTCACCAGACCCTCATCCGACTGACATGCAAGGCAGGGGTGGCATGAACACAATAGGGAGGCATCATCACCCTGGGAATGTCTCGTTATTATGGATGCGTCAAGAAGCGGCTGCCAGCGGTCTCGTGTTGAAGCCGACTGACATCGTCTGGCTTCCTCATGATCTTGACTTTGGCGTTACTAGTTCGATGACCAATGTGTGGCGTGCCTTGGAATATGTGCCCACCATGCACCGAGTATCCAATTGCGGGCTTGGTGAGAAGGGCTTGCGGTGAGAGTCGTGACATCGCCAGTTGACGATACTGATTTCACATTTGGTAGTCTCCATCAGGAAAACCCACGCCATATCATACCCGGTCAAAAGATCCACGGCTCTGTTTTGTATGCACATGCGTATAAGCCGAAGGCAAGACTATGGAAAGGTTTCGACATACCCATCATACTACCTGGATTCGAAAATGCGGAACTCGATGGCGAAATTTGGGAGATGGGATTCTTCGACGCTAGTGCAGCAGAACTGTTGATCAACTCCCTAGGTATGCCGCAGGGGGTTGCACCAATCAACCTCGATAAGTTGCTGTTCATGCTTCGATTCAGTGGGTCGATCCGTTTCCATCCCCTTCTTACTTACATTTTCTGTCGCCTCAGGTGAGGGAAGACAAAGCATAAGGAACATACCTGACTGGCAAGACAAGCTTATGAAGCTCATGAACGACAATGGAAGTGCGACGGTCGTTCGGCTTGTCGCGATTGTCGCTTATCACGAAGCATGTGAGCTTCTTATCTCGAGCACGTGCGTCGTGTCATGTAACCTCTTGTTGCAGTCTGCGATCTTGAGGCACGCCGGGATAGTTGCGTGTCGATTTCCGAGGATATATTGGTGGATGCGAGGAGCTGTCTTAAAGACGTTATGGACCATCACAAGTACCGGGATGGTCCCAGAGTTGTTGCTCTTCTCAGACTGCTGACGAAACACCAGATTCTCCGAGAACGCATCCTCACCGACGCCATCTTGGAAACTCTTGTCGATTCATTCGACGAGGTCATTGCAGCAGCGGAGAACCATTTTGTATTGATAATGGAAGGTTTGAACTGTTTGTTGCAGTGCGGTTCGTAGTAATTATCGCGCATTTCGAGACTTGCTGATGATTCGTTAGTTGACATCAGGCTGCGTATTGTTGAGAAATTAAAGTCCAACCCACCGGGTTACGCGATGTCCAGGCTTTTTCGGATATTGGAAGCCAAGGGTAAGGACTAGATTTACGATCGGGTTGGGACTAAATGTCTTTTTAGAACCGGTCAATCTAATTGCGGCGTTGCGCATGGTGTCTATTCTTGTCCGAATTCCTGAAGGTAAGCACTCCCAATCTTGTTGCTGAGTGGGAAATGATGAGGAGTCAGGGAGAGCTGCATGTTCTGTAATAGAATCTAAGGTCAAGCAGTTGGCGAGCAACAAGGAACAACTGATTGGTTCCATTGCTGCGGAGATATACCTTCTATACAACCCAAATGACGAAAGTAAGTCGTCGGAACTGCTGACCCTTCCCTTACCAACGTTTCAGATCAATTGGACATTCGCAATGCACGCATTCGCACCAATCTTGCCAGTGCCCTGCTCTGCTTGACTCGCCAACCAGATCTCGAACAGGAGATATTGTTTAATATTTTGGGGCCTGGTGAGTAATTTTCATCGAGGCGCTGAAGTTCGAACTCAATCTTTTCATCAGGTGCCACAGAACTAACTGAGAGACACAAAGTGCTCATTGGAGAGCTGAAAGCTGCCGCTCTCCAGGAGAAGAATGCTCAGGAACGCACTGCTGCTACGATCACCCTTATGAAGCTCTGCAATAGTGAGTTTCCTATCAATGGCATGAAGACCTGAACCCATATTTTATCAGGTACGATCATACGCGAACATTACCGCGAGATCGAATTGTTGGACATTTTCGTCAGTCAGCTACAACGTAAGGATAGCGCACTACTCGCTGCACTCGCACTGGCTACCTGTTTGAAATACTGTGGGTGGAATCGTCTGCTGTCGGACTCGCATTGCTCAGAGTTACACTAGCCGACCTGGAGTACATCAAGAAAAGACTTCCACAACACATAATTGCAATGATGAGAGAGGACCATTTTGACGATGCTGTGGGCCAGTTCCAAGGTTTCCAGGTGCTCGGAGAGTTGATGCAGCATGGTAATAAATTCCTATTGTCCTAGATGATCTGGCCCCGCGTGCTGATTCTTTTGGGTCAGCCGACTTGCGTAAACAGATTATGAGTCGCGATGTCATCGAGATTTTGACCGATAAACTCGCAACGAGCGAGGAGAAAGCGACGCGCTGTGGTCTGATGTGCTTAGACGCCTTCCGGTCATGTGGTATGTATGCGACTGACGATGCTGGCTCATCATTCCTCACGCACGCCCCAGAGCCGCAGTATCCGTGGATTCGGGAGCTTTGCGATACGGGCCTGGGACATCTGAAGGACCCGGTATGGAAAATTCAGAAAGCAGGGGCGAATATCCTTTCTGCGTTGGCGCAGACGGGTATGCATTCATGGGTTCTATCCGGGGACTTATCTAAATTTTTTTCAACTTCAGAATACGGCGTAGAGGCCATCAGCGCTCGTGTTCCCAGGATTGTGGAGATGCTCCTTCCGGAGGGTTATTTGCTGATCCGTCGGCCTACTCTTCCACAGACCCAAGGCAGCTCGACGTCCTCTGACAAACCTGACGTGCAAAAGGAAGATGCAAACACTCTTTCAACTCCCAAGTCACCGTCGTGGTTCATGCGACCTGTATACGCACTCCGTGACTTAGCACAGAACTGTAAGACCCTAGTCGCCCTCTTCCATGAATGTTGGGCTTCATGCGACACACTATTCCACCAGGTAACTTGGGGTGCTCTAACACACCTTCCGCGCAAAAGGAATCTCTTTTAACTCCCAGGTCACCGTCATGGATGCTGGGTCTTGCATACGCATTGCGTATCTTAGCACAGAACGGTAAGGGACGACGCCCCCTCTCATGAATGTGGGGACTAATATGACGCACTATGCCAGCGACATTACGGGACTGTATCTTCAAGACAATACAATACGGCTATGTAAAAGAATTGCATCAGAACGGAGCCCTTGTCGGGCAGAACGATACGTCTGCGTGGCGCTGGCCCCTCCAGACACCAAATCGAGGTACTTGATGTGTCTCATTCGCTCAGAAATGTGAAACTGACATCGGTGTTTCCCATCCTTTCAGACGAAGTAATCCACGAGCTTGACAAGATGATTGATGCTGTGGAGTCAGTATAAAAAGGTCCCTTGTCGATCGGCCATTCTGCTCTTTCACACTCACGATTGGTTCATCTCACGGAGTATGCGCTAGTCGTTGGGATGGCCTCGAAGTGGGAGTCCTTTGTTACTTTTTCCTTGAGCCACTAACATTCTATATATAAGCCTCACCATAGACCCCAGTTAGTTATGCAGTAACGTTAATAGCTCTTGACGAGTGCACTCTTACAACTTCCCCTTTGGCTTGACGCCATCCCCATTGAACTCGCTCATTTGTTCCTATCTTGTAGACAGCGAACTCCCCACGGCATGATGGTCTGCTATATATGTCGGAAGAGTTTCGATTCAATTAGTATATATCCTAGCTAATGTTTAAACCCATGCTTGTAATAATAAGTACTTAGTTGGTGGGAGTTGGCCGCTCTACCACCTCCCTCATTTCCATGGTCACGCCGAATCACCCGTACTCCTGCCTGAACATCGTAAGCAAGATTTTGCACTTGCTTACTCGTAGGACTTGGTGGCAACGTTTGCACCTAGTAGTATCAAACTAACGGAGTCCAATTCCCGAGCCAACGTCTTTTACGCCTGCGATCAACTCTAAACGTGAATCATTACACCTGAACGTCTAGAATCAGCCAGATGTCACGCACCAGGCCTTTCCAGTATCGGCTCCCATTGCTTGCGTTTCCCATTACCCTGCGCTTGCACCACTCCGATATCTTGTGAAGAGCCTACGCGAACGGTAAATGGTCATCCTGAACCAAAGCAGACCGATTTCACGCACCTAGATGTCTGGCATCTCGGTTGCCCACTACCTCCCTGAGGAGGCGCTGTTCCGTTAGGTTGAGAGCCTCCGTCCTCGTGTTCACTCGGAGGGTCCTCGATGGTCTGTGGAGCTGCAGCATCGACCTTTGGATGGGATGGTCGTGCAAGATGGGCTGGACAACAGCATCACGGAGAATTTCCAAGATTCGACCATCTAGAAAATATAACACTCGCCGTCTCAAGAAGCTCAATGACCATCGTGTCAGTGACCACAATATTTACACTCTAAACTTTGACGCACTGACTGCCTGGGCAGATACATAGGTCTGCGTGGTCAAGGCTCCACCGGGGATCGCGAGTACAGAGACAGTAAGACTGGGAGGGCAGTAATCACCACCACGGACCCATCGCAGAGACAATCCAAATGCGCAATGTGGGGTGGGACTGTATCTCTGACCGACATGAGATCTACCTCGGACAACTCTTTGTCTACCGCTTTGTTCATCTTGTCGAGTATAGTGATCATGTCGTCTGATAACGTGAAGAAGGTGCATGATCGCCGTACAAAAGAAATGGTTTACTTCGGTTTGGCGCTCCAGATGCGTCACGCCGAGGTATTTTTCGCGTCGACAAGCGCTCCAGATAGGTATAAATGTTTCAAACTGCCGTACCGGATTGTCTCGCGCGTACGAACCTGCAGTGTCTCTGGCATCACTGGCAGACACCGTATCAGTATCAGCGTCTTTGCCAGATGGGCCATACGTATGATGGTCCGTTTGTATGGCGGTCGGAGTGCACATTTATTCAGCGCGCAACTTTTCCGGACAGGAGCGCAACTTTTCTGGACGGGAGCACAACTTTTCTGGATGGGAGCACAACTTTTCTGGATGGATGGGAGCACACTACTATTGTCAGACGGATAGGTCCAGATAGGTTCATCCATCTGAATCTCCATCACCTTAGTAGCTACTAGTACTGTGCCCGTGTAGTCAATCACATGGCAAAATATACCATATAGATTGTACAGGCGTAATGGTACATAGCAAACGTGGAAGGTAGTTGCATCTGACATGGTGGGTAATGAATGACGCCTGCTTGTTGTCGCCGCCGCTGTATCCTCAATTCATCAGTACGTTGCATGGCATTGACATCAATGTCGTCGTGTCGGCGCCGACGTCACCGTTGTCCATGTCACGTCAGGCTGAGGGGGTGTGGTGGGACAGGCCCAGGTTTAACCTTGTGTCGATGTCGTCGCGTCGGTGCCGACATCGCCCGTGTGCACAATCATGTCGTGTCGTGGTGGCATGACTGCGTTCGTCGTCATTGTCTCGTCGTATTGCCAACGAAACCGCATCACTGATGTCGCCGTGCCTCATGATGGGGGTGGCAAGGGACGTGGGGT
>JBBPJL010000581.1:0-15662 GCA_038088675.1 Xanthoconium separans | reverse complement strand
TTTTCGGACGACCTTCCGACGCATGGTACCCTTTCCACCTGGAACAAGTTAGAAGCGATAATGTGGGGGGAAGATGGAGAGACAGATGCAGTGATGGTCACACCGCGGGCATGGTTGGACAAAAATTGCTCACCAAGCCTGTTGGCCGCAGCCTGGGCCTGCAGTTTGGCCAATTTTACTGGATCCATGTGGAGCGGTGGATGGGGATCAGAGATGAGCCTGTGGAAGGGATGAAAAGACACAAACAAGGTTTACACACAAATACGTGTACACAAGCGACCCAACCATCGGCTAGAGGTCGAGTCGAGAGATAAGATAATCTCTCCCATCCTCCTCCACCATGTCCCCAATCCAATTCCACATACGCCCCGCTACCATCAACGACGTCGTGTGTAGCATACCCAGATTAATGCCACACAGGTCACTGACAAGATCACCAGGACCCGCTCTTGCAGCTTGTCCGCGATCTCGTATGGGGCCCATCTCTGCCACCGCGCAACCAGTATTCACACTTGCACAGGCCATATATGAGAAGGAGCCAGAGTCCGCAAAGGCCACACCCGAGTTGGTATGCACGCCTGTCTTCCACTGACGGCATTCACCCACCCACCCACCGCAGTTCAGAGAAAACATTTTCGAAAAGGGCTACGCACATGCCCTCCTCGCGTTCCAAGGCACTTCCGAGGACCCCGGCGTACCCTTGGGCATGGCCCTTTACTTTTTCAACTTTTCCACGTGGACAGGAAAACCAGGAGTGTTTGTACGTCTGCGCGCAGTCACTGTTTCCACGCTTGACCGTCAGACAGCTCGAGGACTTGTTCGTGAAACCAGAGGCCAGGAACCAGGGAGTTGGCAAGGCATTGTTCGCCGAGCTTGCAAAGGTGGCACTGGAAAGGGTATGCATATAGCTTGCTCATCGTCCCCTTCTCGGTAGACCGACCACGTTTATCTCCCCTGACAGAACTGCGGACGTCTTGATTGGTCCGTACTCACGGTGGGTTCTGTGCCTGGCATGACGACACTAGGAAATTCATACATTGGCACTGGTAGTGGAATGAGCCGTCCATCGCATTCTACGAAAAAGTTTTGTCGGCTAAGCGCATGGACGGCTGGATGGGCATGAGGTTGACAGACGAGGGCATTGAAAATCTGACAAGGTTTGCACTCGTTGCCAACTGAATAATTTTTACCCTGTGGTATAGCCCACCTCGATGTGAATCGTATGTATTCATATACTCGATATGATGTCGCGGCAGTGCCAACCTAGTTGCCCCTGATACGTGACGCAGCGCTAGTGGATGCACCATGGTACAGCAAAGTAGACGAAAAAGGGAATAGTGTCATATCCCATCATAGCTTGCGCCACCGGCCTGCAAGCATTTTGTCGGATATGTCAGAAAAGGTTAGTGCAGATGCGCCGCAGTCGGAGCGAGTCCCTCACCTTGCGGAGCCTGGAGATGATGGGTTCCTCTTTCAAGTCATCCATTTCGCGAGCGGCGACCTCGATTGAGTAAACAGGCAGTACTTGTTTGACATTTGCTGCATGGACAGAAATCTAAATTGTGCAGAGGGTCAAAGTTAGTGTTGGCATCACAGGGTAGAGTGGGTGTGTGATGCGACCATGGAAAAAAAGAAAAAGAGACACCACATGACGCCGATGGCCTGATACACGCGGCGCTGCACGTAAACGAGAGACCGACCTTTGCCTTTCGCATCACCTTGCAGCTCGATCCGATCCATACGACGAGAATGAACTTTTCCCGCTGGGATTCTTTGTCGTTGGCGTAAGTGACGCGCGCATAAGCGTACGAGGCCCTGGAGTCATCAAGGGTGTCTCGGAGCTCCGCAAGGCCACCTGTTCCCGTCTTTGTGACTACGAGCTTGTCTGAGTGATCGGACTAGTGCGCGTGAGGACGGCGTATGGGGACGACAAGGCGGGGGCAACCGAACCTCATAATCCAAAAGCAGCCAATTGGTGTCGGACTTGTCAGAACGCACGTCCAAATAAGCTATAGGAGTTGGTTGAGCGGGATATGTCTGTCAGTGGCGCTGGAGCTGACCTTGATTGATACGTTCGTCAGACACGTCTGCCATGATGAGCGATGGTTTGCTGGCGACGTGCTCGTGCGACGGGTCGGACACACGATCGGGGGATGCCGATACCCGTCGAGACTCGCGGAGTGCAAACCAACGTCTTCTCTGTATGTACCATGTCATTGCGAATCCATTGTGTGCTACCTCGTCGTCTCTACTCCCGCCGTGTCCCTCCTCGCAACTGGCAGTTGGCCGGACACGTTCCCCCCACATCTCTTCTCTTTGACAGCGACGCCCCGGCCCTCGATCTCACCGAGGACGAACCTCCATCACCCCCCAAAAAACGCCCTACTGCATCTCCTACCCCTGAGCAGTGGCGACGGCATCGCGAACAGATCAAAAAGGCATTTCCAGATGGCTGGAACCCCACGCGTAAACTGTCGCGCGATGCCATGGACGGACTTCGTTCCCTGCACGCGTTCGACGAGGACACTTTCTCATGTGCGGTTCTCGCGGACAAGTTCAAGATCAGTCCAGAAGCTGTCCGCCGGATATTACGGAGCAAGTGGGAGCCATCGAGAGAGAAGCGATCCCAGTTGGCAGAGAGGGAAAGAAGGAGCAGAGAAGCATGGATCGCGAGAAGAAGACAAGAGGAGATGGACACTGCAGTTCAGATCCTTTCCGACGCTAGACAGTGCGACAAACCACGCCAGCCCACAAGGTCAACGCGAGTCAAGTCGAACGACAAGTTCTTTTTCAAGTGACGTCTGCCTCTCCAGACGTGCGAAGCCGTTTTGCGACTTGCTGTTTTTCCTGGAATTCTTTTTACATATTCCCAAGCTAGGCAAGCGTAAACGCGTCGTCTTACATGTCATGATCTATCTCGCATCTTTGTTTCGTCCGATTCACATGGTCAATCAATCCAGTAATCCACTTTTCCATTCTCATGCACCCTTGCATACCATCGAGGCATGCGTGATTGTGGTAAACTACTCGATCTCAAAAACTACACATTTGGTACGTGACTGATCAAGGCAAGTATACAGTAGTATAACTAAAACAAGGTCGTTGAGGAGAAAATATACCCAAAGTACGCGGTCCCGAGTTTATTCGGAATCCTGATATTGATAAATAAAACATAAAACGTTGTCAACTATAAGGTCAAATGAGCGTGTGCTGAATGATGTAAGATGTACAGTTGCAGGTGGGGCACAACCAAAGTTCAGTGTCCACGTTCAGTCCAGTCAACGGCCAGCTTGACCTATAAGGATACTTCAGCCTTGTCATAAGCTAGGTGATAAATGTCTTCGTCGGGCCGACACAAAAGAATATCGTTCCAATTAGGTTGAGGTAGTGAGTTGGACCGTGCTCCAGTAGAGTCTACAATCGAATACCGGAACCGCAAGAGCATCATCGAAGTGATAAGTTTGAGCTCTATACGTGCCAAGCGTTGGCCAAGGCAGGTGGTTTTACCTATAGACGCGACGGGTCAACCTCACAGCAAACCACGTAATGATACAGCTACACTCACCACCTCCCCACCCAACGTAGCCGAACGGCGTATTCGCCTCCTTGCGGCTCGGGTCAAATTTCCACGGATCGGGGTATAGTTCCGGGTCGAGATGCACGTCCGAGAATGGATAAACAATATATGCCCCTGAAGGGATGGTTTTCGAATCAATCATTGTGTCAGGTCCGAGGTTGCGACGCATGGCCGTGTGTGGCTGAGCAATCCGAAGGGTCTCGTGGATAAGGGCATCGAGGACAGGTGTTTCTGCTTCCCAGGCTTCCAGCGGAATGGACGCCAAACATGACACGAGCGAAGAACCAGGCACTGCTTCGAGACTGTACGTCGAGAGCAGTCTTCGAATCTCCCAGATAGCCTTGTCCTTCCATTCCGTATTGTTGCCAAGAAAGGTTATGAGCCACGATGCTGTGGTACCAGTCGCTCGGGCGCCAGCTACCAATAAACCCATGATAAACTAGAGACACGTCAGCGGGACACCAACAAGCTGACATCTGATCGCTCACCCCCACAATCACCAGCCGCTCGTCCTCTGCATCGATGAGGATCTGGAGAGTGTCGTCCCGTGGTTTGCCACTCTTCAACCGAGCGTCAATGGCGCGCGAGACGATGTCGTACACCTCCTTCGTCGCTAGTAGTTTCCTGAGCATGCTCGGGAAGGGCAACCAAGGAAGCAAAACAGTCGTTGGGGTCGTTCCGCTGTCCAATATATCATACAGGCTTTTCAGCCGTGCGACCAGTGCAGGATCGTCTGCAATTTCTTGACTAGTAAGACTGCGTACAGTAGTTTGGAAGACGAGCTGTCACGTAGAAGGGGGAAACTATTAACCATTGGCAACGCAACGCTGTCATTCAAGAGCATACTTCATATATTTTCTCAAAAGGATCAAGTGTTCCATTGGGGCCCCAAGTGTCCATCACACGCTGACAATCCTCCAGAATAGGGAGAATGACTGCAGCCAGGAGTTCAGCAACATGCATGGACAAAGATCAGCTATACATACGCTGTGTAAGTTGTTCATTTTTCTGCAACGAGACCAGACGTTTGTGAATGCGGGCTATTTTGCGAGTTTGAAGTCCGGAAGTGACGCCCGTGACCATAGGAATCTAGCAGTGGTACATCACAACCAAAGTACATAGACTAGAAAAAGCAACACGTACTGCACCAGACAGAACCTTGAATCCTTCTGTTAGATCGAAAGATCTGTTTGCGAAGAATGCTTTTCGACCCGACTCCCCGGACACAACGATGACGGTCTCCTGGATATGACGTTATCAGCCATTCATGTCCGGAAGGCAGGTGGGACACTGACGCGCAGCATATTAAATTGGAACAACTTCTCTCCCGTTTTGCGGAATCCGTCATTCAGGAAGTCAAAGCGCCGTCGAAAGAACGGAACAATGGCAAGGAGATGGGAACCAGGCAGATAAACAGGGGCGTGGGCAGATAGGTCGTCCTTGGACGAACCATTGCTAAATACCAAAAGTGCGAAAAGAATGAGGAGAGCCAGGATGACTTGGACCTTAAGGCTCGACATAAGAAAGGCATCAGTGGCCGACTCCATGCCGACTGTGTACATGGCTGAGGATGCGGGAGGCCTTTTGATAAGAGGGGAGGGGAGGGGGGGGCGGCGAGGGTTGAAACGCGATTGATGCGACCTCTTTTAACTAGTTCCGGGCAAGTGCACGTTGAGTCCTGTGAATCTGACATTTAGAACAACATGCTTCAGGCCGAGGTGCCTACCTTTACTGGTGCCGCTTGAACTCCAAATTCCTTGGCGATCAAATCCTCGGTTCCGCGATCTTGGAAGACCATTAGAGATGAATCTCGCTCCCGCGTGCGACAGGCGGGAGCCGTCAGCCTGCAAACGCATTTGGACAATTAATGCAGTACAAGAACGTCAACCCCGTTTCTTGTCAGTCACCGTCCCCACGAGTCATGCGTCAACACCCGGTCACGACTTTTGACAGGATTTTCAACCCTGAGACGCAGTGGTTAAGTACCTAAAGGTGAAGTTTTTGCCTCGAGGTATTCGTGCGGCGGTAACTTTGCGCCCAGGGACTGCATTCATTCGTCATTGTACTTCCGACGGAAGCCGATCGTCCCAGCATTACGCCCGCTCATCTGTGTAATTGGAGTGAAGGAATTGCCAGATCCAGTTTCATAGAGGTGTAGATTTTGATCGCGGGCGGTTCCGAGTGAGGCCGGGCATTCCACAGCCGAATTTCTAATGACAATCCATATTCATTTGCTGGAACTTCGTCTGAAACACCCCGCCAGCGTGTATACTCTTTCCGTTTATCACTGGGTGTGGGCCGGTCAAGTGGTCCGACGAGATTTTCCGCCTCCAGAGCGTGGGAACAACGGTAATTGGTCACGCGGTGCGCCACATCGTGACATACGCCGCCAAACTGAGGTGCGGTGCTTGCCCCTGTACCAGCTGAGCACACGAGTCAACGCAGCTGGGACCACAAGTCGTGGAAATTTAGGTGCAAGGCAAAGAAATAATCAAGCTTTCCTTTCCGTGTGCAGCCCGTTCGGGAACGTGGTTGGCTCTGAGCGGGAATGAAATCAAAAGAGCATCACGGTAAACGAGGAAGACACACTAATTCGATGCACCCACTATGTTAACGTACCCGAGGCAACCAACCAACCAAAGTCCATCTCGGAGAAAAATGACATCGTGCCACCTCTCTTGACCAGCTGCAAGACGGGCAGCATCAGCAGATAATCTGAGAGGAGTATATGCAAGGCGCCGAAGGAGATGATAGGACAGGATGTCGGTTTATTGGCTCCGACGTGGTGCATTACAAGCCACGTTTCCACCCCCGACTGCGACGACGGAGAAGTCCATTAGCGCCGCCTCGCATACTCAATATTCAAGACGATGTATATGCGCTTACAGGACGCGCGATGGTATGAAACATCCGGCAAATACGGGATACTTTGGAAAAATACTCACAGGCACCTGCAGATGCGATAGCAAGTAGACCAGAACAATTTACCGACATAAGTCGGCAAAGCGGTGCCGTCCTGTTTGATATCAAAATCTTGAACTGTCTCAGTCTGAGAGAAACTCGCGTGTTCTTCGACGGGGAAACCGTGGAACTTGCGCAAGAGTAAAGAAGACTACAGGATCCTTGTCCACTTCAACCTGTCTCGTCCGAAATGTGACGAAGAAAAAGAACGACAAGGATTGCACCCCATAAGTGAGGACTGAGAGTGTGCATATCGGGTAAAATAGATGCAATCTGCATTCCTGGGGCGAGTGAATGTGAGCCTAGTCAGAGGGGCTTAGCTCATTGTGAAAGCTGCT
The DNA here is from genome assembly GCA_038088675.1 of Xanthoconium separans. NCBI lineage: Eukaryota > Fungi > Basidiomycota > Agaricomycetes > Boletales > Boletaceae > Xanthoconium > Xanthoconium separans. The sequence continues at coordinate 8,786 of JBBPJL010000581.1, read as the reverse complement.
CATTGAAAAATTTTCATTGGCAAGATTTGTGAGCATTCATATGTATGAATGGACATAAAAGCACTCACAGCAGAGTCTCCACGCGTTTGGAACCCTGAACAAACCACGTTCAGCATTGGGTGTGGCGGACGGAGCAAGCTACCTCGAGGGCATTCACAGATAGGGTTTCCATCATCATTCCGAGTGTCACAGTAACTGAAACACTGATTATTTTTTTTCCCCGAGACAAGCGAAGCGAATATGCGGATGGAGGTCGAATATTGAATCACATTCAGCACGAAAACCCGCCGTGTTGCTAGCGATTGTCTTGTCATGAATCGTGGGAGAGCGGTACGGGCCGTTTTCGGCTCATTATTGCCGCTACGGCTAACGTAGTGGGTCTCTTCTCAGCCACGTTGCAAGGTACAAATGTTATGATGATGAATGCTATACGACATTAGGGTTCGGGTTACATACACGTTCAGAGAGCAGGTTCATACTCGGGAGACCGCAAAAAAAAAATGGTACACCATTGACTCCATGTCCTACTTAGTCAAAATTAGGAAATAAAAACCTTTTTCAACGCCGTGAAGTCGCAAACTTGACCAGAGCGTGGACATATGACTTTGCCGTTGTTCCTGGCGGCCATCTCTTCAAGTGCCTGATAGCGGACGAAACCGTAATGAATGCTGTAGAAATGTGCGCGCTTATATCGTACGTACCTCGGTCGAGTAAACGTATCCGTTGGGAAAGGCCATCGGCATGTTATCCTCGTCCATTATTTTACCGCTCATATAACAGACGATAGTGGAATTGGCATGATGACTAAAAGGCACCTCTTTTCCAAGGATGCTGATGTTTGGGTCGCATACCGGACAGTCGACGTTGTGCGTGAGATCATAGCAAGCAGACAGCTTTAGGGAAGCAAGTCCAGCGTAAAGCGCAAGATGCAAAAGCGGTTCCGTCGGCAAACTGTTCAATGAATAAATTGCGAGGCGGAATGCTTGAATCAAGGAGGTCCAACGAGACCCGTCGTAGAGACGCTACAACGCCGTGAGACCCTGCGGAAATTGTTTTGATGGGCCACGAACCTTGTACTGTCCACAGGTGGTAGAAGGCTGGACCGCCAGAAGTGCCATAGCTTGCGTAATTTGCTCCAAGTGTGTCTCCTGCCATGGAACGAGGTACTTTCTTGCATATGTAATTGCTTCCTGCGTTTTCCGAGAGCGGGCTAATTCAATGTATTCCTGTAACCGAAGTTCGAACTCGAGAGTGCTCTACAGGACCCGGAAATTGGTATCAGGTACAGGATTGCATAACTCAGCACTTACCTTGATCTTTCTCAACGCCGTTTTATTTTCGCTGCACCACGCTATAGCTTCAGTACAGCTGTGCCGGCAGAGCGCGCGTTCGATCCTGTGGATATCCATGAAGAGGTCAATGTCCACGAGGGTCTGCATAATATGAATTTTCAGCGTGTGGTCCAGCAGAGGCTGACCACAGGGTTAACGTACTTCAATGCTCCTCTCTTGGACCAGTTTTCTCGCGGTTTTTTCCCGGCCCATGCGGAGCGTCCAGTCGACCAGCCATCGGTCTAACCGCGTGTCTGCCCAACGTGAAAACTCAGGGCAATTCGTGGTTGGTAGACCCTCGATCAACGCGAGGTGTTGAAGCCGTTCATGCGTAACGTCCAGTGTAGGCCTGCCATTGTTTTCCTGGAGATCCGAAAGCTATTACAGAAAACGCATCTGATGGATTACTCTGAGGCGCACAACACACGAGGACCCGACCTTGCGTTTCAAACTCTCCATCCGCGCTATCATCCCATCAACGGTCTTAGCTGCATCCTCAAGGTTGACCTCGTTGCCCTTCGTACGTTTCTGGAGTTCATTCGACGCCGTCTGTACGTTACCTAATTCGCGCTCGATGTTCCTCTGGGATGCACGAAATACTTTGCGGTAGTTCTCATAGGGTACCTAGTGGGGATCTCGGTGAAGAGTGCTCGTTCCCAAGGCGGCGGTTTGACGTACGCGCACAAATGGTTGCTCAAAGAGCATAACACCATCGACGTTGACCTTGTTCGTGCTCATGGCGACGGATTGTTAGAACGGCCTTGTCCGTTGGCGATGTGCAATGTTCAGCTGAATGCCGCTGAGTGACGTCGATCGTGGTCATCACGTGATAAGCCAAGCTGTGCGCTGGCATTGAGAACACGTTTATTGCAGTGCGGACACACGCGTCACAGGGGAGAAAAGCCTTTCATTTCGCAGTGGCTAGAATTCTATGTACCAGGAATTGGGCCCTAGAGAGAGAGAGAGTGGTCATCCATTCCTTGTCACTCGACTCTCCCGTCTCCACACATAAATCTCCCGAGCGAGCGAGACTATCAGAGGCACTGAGATAGAAGCAAACAGAGGAGTGTAAACAGCATATTTGTGCTCGGCAGGAAAGTATAGCATTGCCAGCATGCCCGGATTAAAAAAAGCGTGCGAAGCCAAAGACAAGGCTGCACTGGACCATCGCAACGGAACCGCAGGGGGTTCCACCGTGGAACGATAAGCCTATGACAAATTGGCCTGTCAGGGTAGGGGTGCAAGGCGAACCAATGGGATCCAGACCTCCTCGAGGGCTGAGAGTGCATTCTGCACATCTCCCCTGACCTTATGGTCGACAGGCATCGATTCGATTTGGTCCACGAGCTTCACAATGCTGTCAAGTGTCTGTTGGCTGTTTAGTATATTTTCCGAGGTCCGGCGTCGAAGGAGGGCATCCAATTGCCAGTCGGATAGTGGTGAAGCCACCTCAGACGACACGCCACGAGGAAGCGAAGGAACACCCAGCAAGGCAATGAGTTGATCAGAAAATGCAGTGAAGACAGGCACCAGGTCCACTGCAGTCAAGTGTGCCACCCTCGTATCTTCCACATCCCTGTTTAGAATGAAGATACCGCCCCACTGGGGAAGAAGAAATGCATTCTGTTGGGTAGGTGACCCTGACATAGCTTCGGTCACCTGAACAGCTAGAAAGTAATCGACTCTCACCGTGTGCGTCAAGGATACGAAGAGACTGCCGGGATGACGACGGCACAAACAACACAAAATGGAGCACAGGGTCATTGGAGACGCCGGAAGCTGAGCGATATGTCAGAAATCTTACCAGACGTCCAGTGGATGGAATAATTACACAATGTCCATTCAGCGGAGTTGACGAACACGGTCAGATCCTCAGGGGTGACACCGTGAAAGGAAGTGTTCCCATCAGTGAATTCCATGGGTTCGAACGCCAACGGTGCGTGGTACTGTACCTGACTTTCGACGGTGGTATTATGAAGCACATTCAATTTGGAAAGGATTGGGAGCAGATGGCCTGCAGGCAGGCAAGTCAAATATCGAAAGGTAAATGAAATGGGACGACGTTCCTACAATCGCAGGCTCAATGTCCCAAGAATTAACAAAGCGATCAGACGCGGCGTTTTCGTTAAGCAACGTGAAGCCAAGCCGATAGCGGCCACTGTATTGAATAATGCGTTGTTCTTGCATCGGGGAGATCTCCGGCGCAAGCAGACCGGACAAAATGCCAGCCAGGCGCTGAACTGCTTGAAAGATACCGTGCGTGAGGCACTGAATACGTAGTAATGACGGTCTGACCCACCCGATGCATCGTCTGGGCAAACAAGCAGCTGCCTGGGGGACCTGACGGTGGTGCGGTCCCCGAGGGCGACAGTGTATGCATTTGAAGCCACGCTCTGATGGTCTATAGTATTGTTTATCAACTAGTTCTCTGTTCGCCTACTTGGCTCCTCGCACCTCCGTTTTCACCAACACCCACGCGAACCTCCATATTTCTCCACGCAGGGGAGGCATGAAAGGTCTGAGCAAGAACTTGCTGGAGCTCTCTCGCCAAATGGGGGGTACTGTTTCCGAAGCTCGATGCATCAAGCTGTACATCCAGAGGAAAGACGAGCTTCTTGTTGAGCTGCGTCTTTACGCGGTCCGAGGGCAGCGCGATACGTTCGATACTTGTGAGCCTCCACCAAAACGGAAGCGCGAGAATGATTATAGTCCAGTAAGAGCCTAGGACGAGCCTTCGTATCGTTGGGGACTCGAAAGGGAGTCTCTGGGGTTCCTTGAGACCGTGGCTTGGGTTGGCGTCCATGGCTGGTTCATGTACATGGACGAGACAACCTTGAGCACGGTCAGCGGAGTTTTAAACGCTTTCTCCCTCATACTCCCCTCTTGTCACTTCCGAGTCCACGCACGGTCCAAAGAACTGTTGGTAGGACTCAAGTTTCAACACGGCTCAGCTCGTCTCGACCCGCAATTTCGTGCTCTGCGTCGCAATATAGTCTTGTCGACATTGTTTATTTTCTTTCAAGACTCTTCGCGGTTATTTCGAAAGCTGGCTTGAACATGTCCTCTATTAGCTATGGACAGTTGTCTCCGACCGGAACGTCATTGCCTCACGATTTCCGTCGAGCTTCAGCCGGTTTTTCATCATACGATGTCAGTTCTGATCGAATGCCTTGCTTCACCAGTCCCTCAAAGCTTTTGCATAGCATCTCTCTCGTCGCAGATCTCCTTCCCCGGGTCGATTTACAAGACGGCTCACCTACGATAGTTACAAGCCTCGAAATGGGGCTTATTATGATGACCATCCTAACTGCTACAGGCCAAACACTTACAGGCCCCAGCGGCACTATAGCCGAAGTCCGTCTCCCCCTCGTCACGACCGCACGAGGCCACAGGAACGTCAGTGGGACCACGCCTCCCGATGGCAGCATAAGCGCCCTTCTCCGAGTCCACCTCCATGGGACAAAACTCGTCGTGATACCCTTGCCGAGAGGATGTTTGAACCTCAAGAGGTTTGGAAACATTCGAATTTCGATAGACCTATTCGGTACGAATTGTACGATATATCTTCAGAGGCGAGATTATCGTAACACTTTGCGCTTCATAGATCGGATTCTACCCTCGATCGATTTGCAGATCGTCGACAGCAATCGTCAAGGGATATCTCTCCGCAACGGCCTACTATGCGTTCAGACTTCGTCCCGCACTACGACAGCTACCGCCCCTCCCCCACCTTCCATGCTGTGCGCGATTTCGGTTCCTTTTCGCGGACGGCCGACACATACCGACCTCAGTACCTGGACGACCATTGCCCCCCAACTTACTCGGGTGATAGTGTAAGCCACCAACGAAGATCTACATACTATGACCGTGCAGATGAGCGTCCAGGAAGCTCGATATCGAGTACTCCCCCTCCCCTGCCCGCATCGCTTCCCAAGTCACAACGTCGCGCCACGCCATCTCGACCACTTTCTGAGACGGAAGTATGCACAACCCACCGGAGACAAGTTTCTATTGCTGACAGTGGTCAACAGTCCCTCTCCTCTTCAGCATCACACTCTCGGGAAAGCTCAACATTTCGGGAAGGTCCTGACACAAAATCCGAATCTCGATCATCGTCACGATCACCTAAGCTCTCCAGGTCCGGTATCTCCGAACTCGGTGAAGAGTTTGCTCTTCCCCAACTGTCGATCCAACCAGTGCTGGAGAAGGCATCTCCGTGCGCTACGAATGAAGTGCCGTTTTCGGGCGACGGCAGCGGGGCTCCATTAGAAAATTCCAAGAACCTGGGAATGCACGTCACGGCCGACAAGCAGTCATCTAGCCACGAGACCACGTATATGAATGACCACCTTGTGACGAGGCAAAAAACTTCGGAAAGTCACGCATTGTCATTCCTTATTCCTGAATCGGTGCCTTCCAACGACACAACGCCTCTCATAGGTATGGTTACCGTAAAGGTTAAAAGGGCAACAATGCTAACTGTGCGTGCAGAATCATTTCAAGAAGTGGTGACTGCACGAAGGGGGGCAGACTCCAGAACTACCGGTTCCCTCCGCCCCCCACTTGAGGAGTCAAAAATCGATCGTTCTGTGACTGCAGAGCTGTTTACGAGTTCGGAGCGTGCTACTCTCGATGTTCCTACTACGCCTCTTGAGGCTAATAAATGCCAAGAGCTCCCTCCGCCAACCTTGGCAGCAACACGGTCACCCATCATACAGATACCGGAAACAGACCCCGACGTCATATCAAGTGCTATAGAACCCGGAAATATTGACCGCATGAGTATGATTACAACCCCCAAACCAGTTACCATCCCATTAAGAATCGTGGTCAGTGATCACAGTACCACTCCAGCTTCTCCGACAAATCGCTCTGTTCTATGTCAGCCTCCCGACCTCAAATCAACTCGAGAGGGTGTTCGACTTGTCCTTGTCACACGTCTCCGTTGTGATCGACAATCGCGTGCCGAACGAACATTCCCTGTGCTTCGGGCCAACCAGGTAGTTTCAAACCTGAACCTTCCGTCCCCTACTGGCAACCACAACCGTCGATCAGAAGAACTAATCGCCGCGAATTCCTCAAACAGATTGGTTACACATGAGGCTATTCGATCATCTTTGGTCGATCGCTTTGTGGAACGACAGTCTGAGATCGTGGAAAAGTCCCGCAGGTTGAAAACCGAATACTTGGCGTTACACGAACGGTGGTTAGAGCATTGTGTACGGCTCGATGAACTCCAAAAGGGTGGAAATTCCGAGGAATCTGCAGCTCCCTCTAATAGCAGGACTACCCGGCGTTCTACTGCAATTATGGGAGATGCTGTCCGTTCGGACTTGGAGATGGAGCAGATCATTGCTAGCTTAGGTGTTGAAGAACTCACCGATCCCAGCTATCTCGCGATCAAGAACGTGGCGAAAATCCCGGACATGATTTGTGTCTCTGAGGGATCTGTGCCCTACCTATATGATGACACGAACAACATCGTGGCAGATCCCTCAGAATTTTATAGCGCCTCTTCTGGTCAAGATTATTGGACTGAAGAGGAGCGCGACATTTTCCTCAACGAGTTCGCTGCACACCCCAAACAGTTCGGTCTTATCTCGCAACGACTGCCGAACAAGACAGCTGCTCAATGTGTCACGTATTACTACCTCCACAAGAAGCAGGGTGTTGACTTCAAGAAAGCTGTCATGCAATATGGTACGAGTCGACGTCGCAAAAACGGCAGAGCCAGCAAACAGAGAGGCAATGCCCTTCTGGCAGACATACGCCGTCATGATGACGAAGTTTCACGCATTTCACCAGCATCCCTGAACGAATCTGCGTCATCTACCGGGAATAAGCGCAAACGAGCGGTCGATCGTAGCAATGGCGAGTCGAGAAGATCTAGCATGTCCAGACGAGCTGCCACGCAACCAGAAGTGACGTCTTCTGGAACGACTCCAGATCCTGACGTGGAATTGCAGCCGAGAAGGCGGCGGAGAACTGCAATCTCCACGCGAGCAGTCACAGTTGTCACTGCCAATGAGGTGGTAAAGGACGATGTAATTGAGTGTCCGGTCACAGCATGATGCAGGCGAGTGGGTTCGCATCGGCGATCGGGTTGAAGTGCGGACAAATGTAATAGTATTGATATGTACTGATCCAGGGTTCATCGCCTGCCTTCGACCATGATAATGTGATACCCAAAGTTGGTCTTGACCAGTGGAGATAGAATGGGCTTGTCCACCGTCGATGGCGTTAATGCAAATGCAGCGTCTTGGAGTGCGCCCTGCCAGTGAGCAGGAAAGCATCAACACCATATAACCGCATTAGAAGCACCGATGACTGACAACCATCGATCCTCGGGTCATCCAACCAAGGCTCCCTCCAGCTGTAAAATGAGAGTTGAAAGAGAAGAAACGAAAGAGGTGAACGACAGGTACCTTTGGCCTTGTCCTCGGAATATTCTTGGGCAACCTTGTCGAAACGCTGGCCGTCCTGGAGATCGAATTCCCATCATGGTTACACGATTGCGCATGTTAGCAACCGTTATACCTGTATTTTCTCGAGGGCTTCCAAGGCCTTTGACTGCTTCTCACATAGTACGTGACGGACATTGATCGCAGTGGCAGGTTTCAGCCCGCCTTTGGCCTGTCGTCGACCTGAGCGCTGAACAAAATACACATTGTCGACGATGCACACCTTGGTGTCAGATTTCTCGGCCGTGTTGCTACCCTTGTTTCCACTACCTTTCGCTGTCGTCTTGTTCTTCCCCATCCTGGATGTGCAGCGGCTGCAGCCCAAGGTTGTTGTGGCTGTATCGTATTGCTCAGCCAGTCACGTGCCAATGAGGTGACATGTTTGCTCGAACTAGCAAAATACTAATTACTAGCAATCAATGTAGTAGTATTGAATATCAGATCCTCGTCGTCATGTCTTCGAGCTGATGACACATTACAGAAGTGTCGCTGATATGTCCTCGTCCTGAACGCGTGTGACGAGCAAGCTATTAGCGGGGGGTGATGGCACACATGCCATCGCTGTGGTGTCATAGAAGGCGACATCGCGTCGTCATATCCTCCTCGCTGTGCATCGGGTAATGGAAAGGCGGACACACCATCATTGCCTTGGTATCGTCCTCATCGCTGTGTCGAGGGAACATGACGAACGCGTCATCGCCGTGGTATCGTTGACGACATCCATTGTGGTTGCGTCGTCCTCCTTGCCGTGTCGTAGGTGCAATGGGGGCATGACCATGGAGTCATCGGTACATCTTTTCGTGTCCTCATGGAACGGTGATCACGGACATGCACTCGTCGCTAAGACCGTGACAACGGTGGTGCAATGGCAACACCTTGCCGCTGCTTGGGGTGGTGGAACGCATGAAAGTGGGCACGGGCGTGTAAGGGAACGCGCGCTGGGTCTCCGATGATCGTCGTCGTCGTGTCGTCCTTTGCCTTGCTGCCCGGTGTG